>JAZDUH010000026.1:600000-820000 GCA_036419115.1 Scarus forsteni | reverse complement strand
GGATCCCAGTCTCATATATAAAAAAATAGTTGTCATATTAAAGAAGAATAGAGAGGTGCATCAAGGACCATCTGAAATATATTGGCAGGTATGACAGCAGCACTGGGGCACAACTGGTGGTTACAGTCACAGTGGCAAACCCCCCTCTGTTAAGCAATAGGAAATCTAGACAGAACCAGATTCACGTCGAACAGCCATCCACCAAAGTCATGTTGGGTGTCAGTGGGCAGAGGAAGAGCAGAGACAAAGGGGCTAAAATAAAAATAATGATATCGACAGCCACATCATGGATTTGTTCACAATTTAATTGTCTCTACTGAATTAACGTTTATTAGAAGTTAGCCCTCTTGAATGTGGTATCTATGGTTGTTAAGGTAATGATTGCTGCGAGGGTAATCATGATGAGCATAACGTATGCGTTTTGTAAAGTTTGTTAGCATTTATCGTAGACCAAAGGACAGAATCCTAAAGGGAACCAGCTAGTACTAACTTTTGGGTTGGCCCAAAGAATGTGTCATCACAGCACCACTCTGTTCACGGAGAAGGATTAAATGATCCAACTGGAGTTCAGACCAAACAATAAAATCTGCCTTGAAAGGAAAAAAAAAAAACAGCTGACATGTGCAAACTGCTTCTAAAGTGAATGAGGGCTGATAATGATTGGTGTAATTTATGCTAAAATTTCAACTTTGACCATCTGCAAATGCCTGATCAACAAGACTTCACTGTGGAAGGTGGAAGCACTGCTGTTTATGGATTAATATTGAGTATCAAAAATTCGATTATTTGCACACAAACACTTTTGGTATCAAATACTTTCCTTAAACACCGATACCTTAATAAACTTTCTAGCTTATCAATAAAGTAACGACAATAGTTTAATCTACATTTTCCAACATACATTTAACTCTTGCTCAAATTAAAATCACTTTTACGTATTTTAACCACAAGATAAATTTAAACTCCTCAAAAAAAGTCTGGAAACATTATTTTAGTTGTTTATTTTCCCATTTAATAATACCAATTGGTATACTGAATTTTACAATCTTGGAAAATCTGATAAGTCAATTTCACAAAAAGGTACAAAGTGTAAGGATCATGCATCCACTGAATGAGCAACACAGATTAACATGTGGGAAAATCGAATTTCCCCCCTTTTTTGAAGAGAACATAAGGCTGGGCAATATATCGATTAAATCGATTAATTTGAAATACTTTCTGAAGGAGATTTAAAAATTCAAAATCCTTTTTTCTTTCTTGACTTACTCAAATTGTAAGTTCATGATGCTTGGCCCGGTCTGGTTTTGCACAGCACTTTTATAGGCTTGTATATGTTTTTTAAATGAGATTAAATACAGATGAGAGAGTTTCGTGCTACTGTAAAAAAGCCTCAGCGTTCAGTGTTTAATATAAAGCACATTTTAACAAGAGGAAAATTCTGTTTGTTTTTGGAATAAATTTGACATCAAGGCAATTAAAAAAAAAAACCCACAGATACCGAATGTCCAACAAAGTCTGTCTGAGATGTTCTATGAACCCATTGTTTAGACAACTTTCCATGTCATGAGACTGTGGAGACCAATCAGATGCATCAAACAGCACTCAGCTGCACCTACAAGCATGCCCACAGAAACTTTGTACAGTTTTGTATCATTTGCAGACATGACAAAACAAAACACAAATTTTCAGATTGTTGATCAAACAATGAATCAAATTCATATTCTAAATAACTTACAGATGATTTTGTGAAGTTTTAGACACTTCAATCAGTCCAACATAGACCGACATTAGTGTAATTCTTTCATTTGTATTGGGGGGATGAAATAAATACCAAATCATCCAGAAAAATGTCACTCTAAAATTGAGGATTTCTGCTAAAACTAAAACTTAACTAAGTTTAGGACCTGTCTGGACTTTGTTTTCTTGACACACTTCTTATTCCTCTTCCTCACTCATTTCATTTTCTACGCCCCTTTATCCCTGAACCGGTCGCCAGTCAATCACAGGACCACATGGAGAGAGAGACAACCATTCATGCTAACACTCAAACCTAAGGACAATTTAGAGTCACCAATTAACCCAATGAGCATGTTTTTGGTCTGTGGTCGGAAGCCGGAGTGCCCGGAGGTAACCCATGCATGCACTGGAAGAACATGCAGACTTCACACAGAAAGACCCCTGTCCGACCTGGGGATCGAACCGGGTACCTTCTTGCTGTTAGGTACATGCATTTCATGCGGCGCCACTGTGCCACCCTTCCTCAAAAAAACAAAACAAAAAACAAACAAAAAACAAACACTTTTTATTTGGTTTCATTTGCATTACAGGATATCAGTATCTGAAAAATTATATTAAAAAAAACAGTATCTTATCTATTTACTAAAGTCTGACATCACCCATCACTACCACACAGCTATTGTTAACAGACTATAGCTCGTTTTATCCAATAATTACAGTGGAAATGCATTTTTTTTTTTTTGCCTGTAGAGTGATAGAGGGGATCATTAAAATGGAACAAACCAAGTCCATCAGCTGCCTAGTTGCCTTAGGAAGACTTACATCAGAAAATAAGCATAGACCAGAGAAAAACATCTGCTGTACACTTTTAACAGGGAGGCTCAATAGAGGAAAAACAACCACTGCTCAGGGAGATAATTTGGTGGTCTGTCCATGCAGCAAAACCATCAGTTGATGGAGACTTTGCAGGTTTGAACGAAAATTGCCAGAAAGGGAAGGGAACTGAAGAACATGAGCACATCTAGGTTACCTGATGATGCAGCTGTTTAAATCTTAGGCTTATGTTGCCATATAATGATAATAATAATGGATTTTATTTATAATGCACTTTACATTTGTGGACAAATCTCAAAGTGCACAGTAATAAGAAAACAATAAAAACAATGATAAAGACAATAAAAACAGTCAAAGCAATCAACAATAAAATCAGCCAGGAAAAGCAATGCAAAATAAGAAGGTTTTCAGTCCTTTTATAAAAAAAATATTTGGTGAAATGTCAGAGTGACTCTGTAAAAACACTTCAGGATGCTTCAGGATCAGAGGACAGCGTTGGCTGATGTGTGTAAATCTGGAGTCTGTGGCTCCTGCCATGCAGATCTTCCTGCTGTAATGAACATTTATACTTGTAAGAAACCAAATTCTTTTGTTTAATACTTGTAAGAGACATTAAATAACCAATTTTGGTCAACATATCTCAAGCCACGATGAGTGTCACCGGCATTTAGTGACTCTCCTCACTCCATCAACATGAAACCAAAAACTCAATATCGGCTTTGGAGCATCACAGGACATCTTATCCTCCTAATCTCCACTTTGTTTGAACAGAAACAGAAAAGTGTGCGATATGTTCCTGTCATTGTTCTCTGCTGTCAGCTGTCTCTCATCTGAACAAAGACGTTAATTTAGACTCTGCCATCAAAAACACTCACAGGAATCCAGGGCCTAGACTGTCAGTCACACGGCTGAAAATAACTGAGCCATGTGGTTGTTTTCAATCTACTTCAGCTTTTCCAGGAAGAAGACTTAGTCATGATAGGTATTTAACATACTTCGCAGCTATGAAAGTGTTTTTTTGTAGATGGTTTTGATATTAGTCAGAGTTGTTTTCATTTGGTGTTACTTGAAACCACAAACCCTCATAATAGACACTTTACCTTAAGTGCTTTTGTTTCTGAGAAGTGATCAGAAGGCACAGCAGGGTTTACTACATCTCCCAGAATGCATGTGAGTGAATTGAATTGGTCAACAAGTACAACAAGATAACACAGTTGGAGATTATTCAACCTCAATCAGGCCTTGATCATGACATTCGATCATGCTTCACAGCTTCCATGGTGACTTTAAGCAGAAGTAAAACAACAAAAACAAAAATAGGAGCAGAAGTTGCATTAAAGTCCTTTGTTTCAACACTTATTTTTCCAAAACATGCTTCTAACTGAATAGGATGCAAGTGGACCCCTGCATGGTTACCTGAATCTCCAGTTGTCTCACAGACAGGCCACAGTATGTCAGACTGAAGGACACCACATCTGATACTGTGATCAGCAGCATCGGAGCACCCCAGGGCACGGTGCTGGCCCCTCTTCTCTTCACCCTGTACACGGCAGACTTCTGCTACAGCTCTGAGCTGTGTCACATCCAGAAGTTTGCCGATGACACAGCCATCGTTAAATGCATCAGGGACGACAGGGAAGAGGAGCACAGGAGCCTAGTGAGGGACTTTGCTGTCTGGTGCCACACAAACCATCTACAGCTAAACACCTCCAAGACCAAGGAGCTGGTCATCGACTTTGGAAAGTCCAGACCAAGACCACGACCGGTTCTGATCGAGGGAGCTGAGGTGGACATCGTGGACTCATATAAGTACCTCGGCCTGTGGCTGGACAGCAAACTGGACTGGAAGATCCACACTGACCACCTGTATAGGAAGGGACAGAGCAGGCTGCGTTCCTTTAACATCTGCAAGAAACTCCTGTTGATGTTTTATCAGTCTGTGGTAGCAAGTGTCCTTTTTTACTCTGTGGTGTGCTGGGGGTGGGCAGCACATCCAAGAAGGACACATCCAGGATTGAAAAACTGATCAGGAGGGCTGGCTCTGTGGTTGGCATGAAGCTGGACTCTTTGGTGACGGTGGCAGAGAAGAGGACACTGGACAAACTGTCGGACATTCTGGATGATGCCAATCACCCTCTACATATGGTCATCAACAACCAGATGAGCCTGTTCAGTGCAAGACTGCTCCTCCCCAAGTGCAGGACCAACAGACTGAGAAACTCCTTTGTCCCTCAGGCCATCAGACTGTATAACTCCTCAGTTGGGGGGGATGAGGAGACAGAGGATGGGAAGGAGCAGCAGCAGTAGCCTACAAGTATTATCTTTTATTTATAATATAATGCAACTGGAATCATAATTTCCCTGAAGGAGTCTTCCCTAAGGGATTAATAAAGTACAATCTAATCTAATCTAATCTAATCTAATCTAATCTAATCTAATCTAATCTAATCCATTTGAGATAAAGCTCAGGCCTCACTGTACCAAGTGATAATACTAAAGCTTGACCACAAAACTGAAACAGTATACTGAAACACGATTTTAAAATCACACATCTTAAATCATGTTATCAGTGTTTGTGTGTATGTGTGTGTGTGTATGTGTTGGGGTGGAGTTTGGGGGGGGGGGGGGGGGACTGTTTTTAACATGTGTAGCACTTTGTGCTGCATTTCTAATGTATGAAAAGTGCTTATAAATAAAGTTTGATTTGATTTGATATTGACATGTTTTTTCCTGCAGCTTTGGGGTAGCGATGCTGTTTTCTGAGTCAAATGGTTGTAGCTCTGTTATTTTATTGATGAAGACATGCAGCAGCGGTTAACAACAGCAGCAGTAGAGCATTTCATCACAGTCCATAAACAAACTTTAAAGATGAGTAAATGACGCAAGCAAACAAGTGGAGGAGACAATAACAGCATTTCTTCATGGCAGTGATGCAGCCTAATCTTTCCAACTTCTATACATGCTGCAGCTGAATGGCTGAACCTGCAGGCAGTCTAGCACGGGCACATGCACTGAACACACGCAAAGGTGTTTCCAAATTAAAATACATTTAAAATTAAGTTTCCTATGAGCAGTCAGCAAAAAGTATCTTATATCCTATCAGCAGCTAACAAGAGGTGCTAAATACAAGAGGAAACAATGGACAAGATGTATATCAGATATGGGGAGAAAAGGGACAGTGTAAGTTAGTGAAGTATTATATTTCAAACGTATGAGGAGAGTACCCCGCCACCACATACCAAGGATGCTCTACTAGATTGAGATCTGGTGGCTATGGAGGCCACTGGAGTACAGTGACCTCATTGTCATGTTCAAGAAACCCGTGTGACGCTGTCATCTACATAATTAAGTGAAAAGAAAGGGAGAAAACGAATAATAAATAAGTGAAGATGGTGCATAAAACAAGATGTGGAAAACAAAAAGAAAGGTTTTCAGATAGTTGTTTATTTGTTAATATTCCCTGTTTTGTGCATTAATAAGGAAGGAGGGCCAAAATTATAATTTTACAGTGTCCTAACAGAGGTTATTTAAGGAGGATGTGGTGTAGAGGAAAGGGGGGAGACATGCTTCCCTTTTCTACTAGCACGCCTCGGCCCTACTCTACTCGGCCCTACTCGATTTGCAGTGTGTTTCCACTAGCCTGGTACCTCCTAAAACAAGCTAGTTTTAGTACCTACTCCGCTCTGGTTCCAAGCGAGCTGAGTACATACTAAAAGATGACGTCACCGACTGCTGGCTACTGATTGGTCAGACAATGTCTTCATCGATGAGTCATGAGCATGACGACCTAGCATGCTAGCGGTAGCTACCATTAGCTTACCCTCATACGTCTTTTCTTTGCAGCTCGATTGCTCTCGTCCTCGGCTTCATTCTGTTGTATAGCTTCTAAAACTCTCCTGTGCTTCTCAAGGGGTATTTCTTCTTACCACCTGCAGCCTTCTTCTGCTTTCCTTTTTTTACTCGGTTTGTGACAAAAAGCCACAGATTGTTGTGTCGCGCTCAAAATGACGTCACCGCAGTGCCGCTCAGCTGTTTACAGCGACACTGCACCCCATTGAGCAGGCGACTGGGGCTAATGGAAAAGCAGCACAAGGCGAGTAGAGTAGAGCCGGGTAGAGTAGAGTAGGGCTAATGGAAAAGGGCCGTTAGTCTTTTGTCTAAAATATCTTTTAGTTCCAGTCTTAATTTAGTCATCTTAATTGTTTAAATTTAAATTTAGTCTAGCTTTAGTCGATGAAATCTACACAGAACTGTTGCTGCTATTTTCTATTTGTCTGACCATTTCCTGCTAAATCTAGAAATGGATGTACATAAAAATTCCAGTAGATCAGCATTTTTTAAAAACACTCTGACAAGCCCATCTGGCACCAACAACCATGCAACACTTAAAATTGATAAAGTTCAACTTTGTTCCTAAGTCTGATGCTTAATTTGAGCTTCGGCAGCTCGTCTCAACCTCCAAGGCATTCCTTAGTATAGTACATTGCTGCTTTGTGATTTTCTGGTAAGCTATTTATGCAATAAAGCATTAGCAAAAAGATACAACAATAAAAGGGGCCAGTGGTCTCTGCAGTCACCAGATCTCAATCCAATAGGGCACCTTTGGGATGAGGCGGAGTGGGAGATTTTCATAATGGATGTACAGTTAACAAATCTGCCACAACAGGTGATGCTATCACGTCGGTATGGACAAAATTCTCTGTGCAATGTTCCTAGCATCTTGCTGAATCTATGCCATGAAGGGTTAAGACAGTCCTCTACAACCAGTAAGTTGCCAATAAGTGAGTTGCTAAGGAAGGTAATTCAAGTTGAGATGGTCATGTGTTTGGGTTTGATACACAGAGAGTTGATTCTATTGCCTCACATTGTCTGCTCTAATCTGATATCCAAGGTGTCCATTCTTTCCTCTTGTATTGAGCACCTGATGTCAGCTGCTGAGAGGGTTTATGATGCGTTTTGCTGACTCCTTCGGGGATACTTACCTTTCATAGTACTGATGTAATTTTATTTAGAAACACCTGGGTATACTGGTAATATAAACCACTTAAAGGTGCTATGAGGAGAATCTATTTCCGGCGACATAAAGACTCTGCTACCCATAAAGACCCAAGCCAAAGTGTGTGTTTGTTGTGATGCTAATCAATCCAGCTCGGACCTTCCTCAGAACTCTGCATTGCTTTACAGCTTCTTTTTTCAACAACTTACAGGATGCAAAGCAACGAGGTAATGTATCTCTTTCTAGTTACGTAGCGGTAGTTTTTGATGTGTGACAACTAACAATTTTTGAAAAAAAAATAGTATCGTAGTTTTGTAGCTGGCTATATATCGCTACTTGCAGCCCCGTGCTCCAAGACGTGTCTGAATAATATAAATTTGCTGTAGTTTTAATTGTCTTGTTCCCAAAGTTGAGTATCCAGGCCAGTCCAGCCCTGTCCAACCCGACTGCAAGCTAAGGAATAGCATTTATAGATAACCTATTTTGATGCTATAAAACTCATCTTAAAGTGTGTATTTCCATCAGGCATATATCTAAAAGTGAGACTCTTCATAGCATCTTTAAATACATGAAATTGATTGGCCACTTTCAGGCATTAATGGGGTACTTCTGGGCTCATGTTGGAGAGAGATAAGGAGGAAGAGCAAGAATAAAACTGAGTACAAATACAGTAATGCTCAGTCATGGTGAAACAGCAGTTTGATTCGTTGTGTTTATGCTCTTTCTTTATTTAACCAGGATGTTACGGCATGGAGTAAAAAAGGATCATAAATGAACGGCAGTTTGATCTGATGGGAGGGGCAAAGCTATTGTTATGCGGAACAGAATCATTTGTTAATTTACAGCAACGTTATCTGGTGACAACTGAGGAGTGGATCAGTGCCATTATCAGTGCAGGATGAACAAGGAAGAGATCCATTTCAGAGAACAAGGAAGTCAAACAATGTGCATTTGACCTAGAAGTAAACACACACTTTAGATGGTTGTTTTGTGTCAGTTATGTCATTGATGCTTAAATCATCTTAACACATTAAATTCAAACTGTTTGTTTTCAGGTGTTCAAATGAAAGGAAAACCAGAACTACCACATGGTGACTTTGCCCCTCTGTGAGGTTTGTCACTGCCGGGAAGTGAAAGTGCAGTGGGAGATCACTTCTACTACACCACAAAAATTAGATCAGTTCATGGTCATGCCAGAAGGGGCATTTGTGCAAAGTTTGACAAAAGTCATTCAAAGAATTCTTGACAAGTACAACTCACAAGCAGCACATGACCCTAAAAACCTGACATCAAATAAACTATTTAAAGGGACTGTGAGGAGTTTCTAAGTAATTGCAAAAAAGTCTCACTTTTAGATATATGCCTGATGGAAATACACACTTTAAGATGAGTTTTATAGCATCAAAATAGGTTATCTATAAATGCTATTCCTTAGCTTCTTGGTCGGGTCGGACAGGCCTGGACTGGCCTGGATACTCAACTTCAGGAACAAGACAATTAAAACTAGAGCAAATTTATATTATTCAGACACGTCTTAGAGCACCGGGCTGTAAGTAGGGATATATAGCCGGCTACAAAACTACGATACTATTTTTTTTCAAAAATTGCTTGTTGTCATCAAAAACTACCGCTACGTAACTAGAAAGAGATACATTACCTCGTTGCTTTGCATCCTGTAAGTTGTTGAAAAAAAGAAGTTTTAAATCAATGCAGAGTTCTGAGGAAGGTCCCGGCGACAACACAACAAACACACGCTTTGGCTTCAGTAACGTCTTTTGGTGCATTCAAGTTGTAGTCAGAAGTAGGAATTTCCAAGTTCCGAGTAGGAAACTGCAACTGGATCGCCCCCCTGAAGTCAGAATTTCCTACGGGGAACTCGGTGAAACCTCGCCACCCTCAAGTTGACAATCGAAGATGGATGCCCCCAGTGTGAACAGTTATTAAGCTCCTGTAATAATCAGTTTATTTGCACTTCTGACTGGGGTGTGTCGCTCTAGATCAGCTGTATACATAGTATTGTTAGATTTATATGCTGCCATAGTGATAATCACATTCTTCATGTGATATTTGTGAACAACAACGCAGGGCGTGTTAACAACAGCTAACAATAGCCTGGTAGATCAGCATGTTTTTTTCCGACTTCAACTGGAACGTCGATAAGTCGGAGATGATGTCACTCCCAGTTCCGAGGTTACTGGAACGCAGCATTACGACAGTCGCCGCGCGTGCTCATGGGTAGCAGAGTCTTTGTGTCGCCGGTCATAGATTCTCCTCATCGTCCCTTTAATACTTTCCATTAATCCATTTGATCAACAGAAAGAAAGTGTTTGGAAAACCTTTCAAAAGCAAATCTGGCAGGTGTTTGACTGATTGGTCCATTGACTACTAGGGCTGAACGATATGGAAAAAATTCCATATCTCCATATTCATGCCAGATATCTCGATATCGAGATAACATGATATGACTACGGGTTCGGTGAAAACCAGACAGTGCATTCAAGGTCAATCGTAAAAATAAAATTTGTTGTGACTTCCAGAGCTGTAGAGGAGAGTGGGGTAAACTGAGCCAGTGGGTAAGTTGACCCACCCCCTCTTTCTGGGAAACAGCAAACAACTTTTGTCATGTGGCCCTAAATTCAGAAAGCCCTTATCATTTCTCCCTGCCTCTGTTGAAAAGGGCCCTGGCATGAATGGTCGGTACTTTTTAACTAAAAAAACTCTTTTTCGTGTGGCAAAGTAAATTTTCAGCATGTCAGGTATATTGAGCTTTTTATCAAAGCCAATTTACCCAGGTCTAAAATGGTGTATTATATGTACATATTTGTAATTTACCAATGTATAAAGCTGTATGAGTCATTTGGGCAAAGATGAGCCTGAATAGCGAAGCTAGCAACATTTTTCCAAAATGTTGGCTATGGGGCAAAGTGAGCCACATGCTGTGGGTAAATTGAGCCATTGGTTCCTTTAATACCACCAAAAATTTGAAAAGTTATATTAATGTACTGAACCATAAAATACTATTTAATGTTATGTTAACCTACTGACTTGTCTGATCAAATGTTAAACATAAGAAAATCATGCTAAGAGTGAACAAGAGGAAAACCAACTGGGGCTCTACACAACTCATTGAGATTAAGAAAGTAATGAAGGAAGGCGTGATTAAAAAGTCGATCAGATTTGTTGTAAAGGAGTGAAATACTGACAGGTCAAATCTGCAGAGGTAAATGAAGAAGAGGGATGTTTAAACTTGCTTGTTTTAGCAAGTATAAACTTGTAAAAATCTTAAAGTATAAAAATAAATGTAACTTTTCTAGAAGGAATAATAGTTTTCTTTCTGCCATGAACTGATTTTGTTTCTGTTTGTTGTTCAAAGCTTTGCTGGCTTTTTTTATTTTACTTCACATGAGTATCTAATTTTCTAAAAATTGCAAAAAGTGTCAATTTTTGGCATTACAATTTTGAAAATACTGATTTTTTTCCAAGGTGTTTAAGTTAGGGTTAAGAAAATAAATGTGACTATTTGTGAAGTGAACAATCTCTTGTCAACTGACTCTTTTGACAACAATACGTTATCTTTCAATAATTCTCAGATTTAAAGATACAAAGTCACATGGTCAACTTACCCACCTACTTTTATTTTGAAAGGCCACAGTTTCCAGGTTCTTTGTCATTAATACATCCCAACAATTTCAGTTGATAGCAAACATTCTTAAATAAGAGTTGATGTTTTCATTTTATCTCTGTTGCATTTTTCCTTTCCTCAGTGACAAATAAAGTAAAAAATGGCTCATCTTACCCCAACCTCCCCTACATGTAGGACGAGCACAGGAGAAATCTATATCATTTATATCATTGCTTTTTCAATATTAATATCTTGTATGTTCATATCTCGATATTGATATGATAACGATATATCTTTCAGCTCTATTGATTACTTTCAATGGCCCAGTTTACATGGGACAACAAAATCCTATTTACTATCAGATTAGAAAAGTCTCATGTAAACACCTTAGCCAATCCGATTCACCCAGATCAGATTGTATGAGGTAGTCTACGTCGATTGATAATCCGCTCCATTCTTCATGTAAACGGCTGAGTGGAGCAGATTGGGTTGATAGAGAGGATTGTTCGTTCTGACAGGCGCTCCGTAGTACGTAAGAGGCACGTAGTGACCTACGCAGAGCGTGCCCAAACAAACATGGCGAACAAACAGAGGAACTGGACGGTGGAAGAAACAAACTTTTTAATAGAAACCCTGTGAGAGTTAAAAATGACTTCAGAGCCTCCAATAAATACCATAACCCAATAAGCATCCCCAACAAAACACGATGTGTTTCCATCTTTCTAGAGGTAAACAGGAAGCAGGAAGTGCACCTCTTCTTCTCTTACACATTTGCAGGTAGTGGCAGAGTGACCTTCTGGGCATGTCAAAAAAAAACATTACAATCAGATTCAGCAGGGGCCATGCAAACGTGGATTGAACATGAATCTCTTTACTCAAAGTTCATGTATACAGATCAAATCAGATTCACTTAAAGGAGACATATCATGCTGATGCATGATTTAATACTTACATATAATATAATAAATTTGAAAACAACACCTTACACCCCCTTAATAATTAAAAAATGAGATATTGTATTTTTTTCTGATATCCTAGAACAAGATGCCTCTGAAAATAGGTCATTGCGAGATGACCGCGAGATTTAAATCATCGTGACGACACGAGCTACATTTCTTTTATTGGAGTAATCTGATAAAGCACTTCCTCCTCTGTGATGTCCGTTAGCCACAAAACCGTCACAGAGGAACACATCCACCAGCAGCAGTATATAGCTCCCTAGCTCACACTCACTCATTACCAGCTCTGGCCTGTAGGGGGACTCAATACGCGTTCGCTGCTTTGAGCCTGCCGGAAAATACAGTAGAAGAAGAAGGACAAGCTGGCTCTACCCTCTCGGCAGCTCTGACAGAACTGACCAATCAGAGCACAAAGGGCTGTGACGTTGCGAGGTAACTGTAGGTCATCCTGAGATCCTCGTGTTTCAACAAGCGCTTCATAATGTCCTAAAATGAGGATTTTGAGAATGCTATTGTGGGGCAATGAAGGAACTAAATGACTTGTACTGAGGGCAGAAATGCTTTACAGGCATCCTAGTCTGGCATAGTGAAAAGGAGAAACAAGCATGATATGTCTCCTTTAATCCAATCGATTTCAATCAGATTGAGGAAAACTACCCATGTAAACGGGGCCACTATGGGTCAATCAGATCATGCTGCAGGCAAGTGCTACTTTCGTGATCTATGTGACAAAATGGGTGCTACTCCATTTATTAAACTCTCACCGAGCTAAAACACCTATACAATCTACAACAGTTTGTAGCATTGATATTTGTTTTTCATTTGATAAAGAAATGTGGTCCAAATCATACATTAGCATCTATGCTAATCTCCTTAAGGGCAGTTATTTTAGCTCCTGTCTGATTGAGTTGTGCTGCTTTTAGTTGAGCACATGAGATTGGAGCTCTGCAGGATGAATCAGACAGATCCAGCCTCACTGCAAAGCTTTGACCCTGAAGCATGAGGATGTTTGACCATGTTCCTGACCGCTCATTTGACCACTCTTAACTTGAGTAAGGAGGGCATTAGAGCAAAATTTAAAGAAAATCCAGGAAAACTTTTTAAAAATTTACATCGCAGGCAGGTAATGGGTACGGTGCCCTTTAGATGATATGATAACCTTTGATATATAGGACTTTAATATATTCAAATCAGGTCATCCCTCAGAAATTTTCTCTTATCTTCTTGACATATCGCATATAAAAGAATAGAACAACTAAAAATCTCTCTGTTCTTTACCTATGATCTACAACAGAGTGTCCAAGGCCTAGGGTCCACAACAAATTCTAACAATGGAGTGAAATATGGTCAATTTTTGGCTACTTAACTCATCCTGGACTTTTATTATGTTAGTAAAGCCTCAACCCTTTGAAGCAGAATCAAGTTCAGACATCATTTATCTCAGGACAACCTGTGCAATCAGAAAATTTAGAATGTGATGATATAGAACTGGTGTATCAAAAGTTCTATGATCATAGAGGAAAAAAATATAATTGCATGAAAGTTAAAATCCACGGAGCTTTAAAAAAGTTGCATTAAGGAGACACTGTCTGGACAGACTGTCGGTAAGGTTTTTTTTCTCCTCTTTATTTTCTTTTCTAAGCAGGTTTTCCCCAACCAGGCACACCAGATGGACGTTCAATGTATTTTGCCAGTCCAGTTCTGGGAAAGAGCCCATAGAAAGTGTTTGAGGAGGGCAGAACCTTTCAGAAGCATATCTGACAGGTGATTGGATGATTAGCCTGTCAATCAACATATTTTACAGGCCATCAGATGATGTCATAGGCAGGAGCTACTGTACCACAGGGCATGACCTCCTTGGTAAAACAAATCCTCACCAAAACATGTCTGAAGTGAGATTTGAGATTAAAAATTGATATATAAATGCATGGGGATATAGCCAAGTGGGTAATTTTTTCTATCCCTAATCCCATTAGCAAGTTGGTGTCAACACATAGAAACACGAAGCAGACATTCGTCATAGGAATAAAACCACAGAGCACATTAAAGGACACACAGTCATATGGACTAAAACGTCATACTATCCAAAAGAAAAAGGGCCGGGAGTTGGGGGACTATGGGCATTATTCATAATGAATTTTAAAGTGCTGTAGTGCTAACTAAAACGCCATAGTGCTGAAGCGCAGATTGCCAGCTTCCTGGGAGTTCTGGTCCTTGTTGCACTTCACATAGCTGAATATTGCACAAGAATATAAAACACATATTGCATGCCTAAAATATGCAGTTGGGACTGAGCCATTCATTTCTTAAATTTGCAGGCAATTTGCATTTAATAATGGCTCATTCACAGCTGTGAATCTCTTCTTCTTGCTAATTTAATAGAGCTGTTTGAAAGACTTGACTCATTTGAAAATGTCACATCTCTCATGAAAACCACAGCGGAAGTAGGTCAACAAAACAAAGCCTCTATACAGGAGTAGATGAAGATAACATGAAGATAATATGAAGATAACATGACATACAGGAGTCATAACAAGCACAAAGGACCCTTTAGAGTTTATCTGATGACTGTAGGCAGAGACAGCCTGGGGTTGACTCCTAGCATTTGAGCTTAGCTAACTAGCGGTTGGTGATCTTTTTCCTTCTCTTTCATGTTACTGGACGCACAGTCAAAACAATGATGTCTTCCTGTTTGTCATGGACTCAGGAGTTAGGTAAGACAGACAAACATCAACAATGTTGGAGTGTACCTTTAAGGCAACATATGGGCTCTTTAAGTTACATTAATTTATATTTTTGACATCTTCAGAAATGTGTGACACTTCAACTTAACATGAATTTGTGGAAGAGAACAGGAGTTAATGAGCAGAAAAACTCATAAAGGAACCGTCAGAAAATATAAATGAAACATAAATAACTTTAAAGATCCACTGCAGCACGTTTCCGTCCCCGACTCATGGCTCCATAAAGACTGGAGCGTCAGTCAGCTCATCCTGCTGTCACCATTTTGACAGGCTCACACATTCCTGAACAAGAATGTAAAGAATCCAGATGATAAACAAAGTTCGGCAGCAGCTGGATACAGAATATAACCTGATGATGCAGGCATAACGCAGACTTTCCTACATTCATACACCATGTTTGTCCACACAACAATTTAACACCAACGTATGCTCATCACACTTTTCTAGATCAATATTTACATCTCTTAACCAAGTGGATTATACCAACATAATCACTTTAAGTCTTAGTTATTTACATATTTTATTCATAAGTTCCCCCTTTTCTACCCAATCTTTTTATTTAATAATATTTTAATGATAGTTATACAGGCATTTTATATCCATTTTGTTTATTTTTATATTAATAAAGCATTTTTTTTGAGTGGGGGTTGTTTTAAAAATGTTTTAATTTAATTGCAATTCTGGTACTATGTTAATTTATTATGAATGTATTGTTTTAGTCTTTTAATCATTCATATGTTTTTTTCTCTTTCTTTCCCCATCATTCTTATTTGTCTTTCTTTATTAACACCATGTAGTAGTTTATAGTGTTGGTTTTGCTCTTTCTTTATAAGTGACAAGTCTAATGTTCCTTTAATGTGACAATTTGTTTTGCTTTTTTTGTTTATTAAAATTAATTCTCTGGACATTCAACCACTTAAACATTTTTAAAAGGCCTTAACTGGACATTTAATAAAAAAAAATATTGTACTTTGTTTTTTAAAGAAGTTAAATTAAAAAAATAATAAGTAAAAATAGGGATTTTATTTCAACATTAAAATTAATGTTTGAAGAGCCTCTACATACTTAAACCAATACAGAAACATAAAAATTGTGTGTTGGTAAAATTCCAGCAATTGTAGAGTTAATAATAGTCTAGATGGGGTCAAATCCCTGAAAATGTAATCTTAATTATCTTAATAATCTTAAAACGGTGTTTTGGTGAATCAAATCCATGGGTGTTGGTGCAGGATCTTAAATCTGAGCCTGTAGGTCTCACTTGTAGAGTCAGTCATCCTGCTTGTTCCCTTTTGTTGGACAAGTACAAACAGGGCAAAAGTTTTTTTTTTTTTTTTTCATTTGTGCGTTCTAACCAAACATGTTATCTATATTTCGGCTCAATTTCCCCATTAGTACACAGTAAACAAATACAGCATTGTTCATACTTTGCACACAGAAGTACTAAGAAAAGATATTTGAATGAGTGGAAGTGTTAGTGTTATAATAAAGTGTCCAAAAAAGACTCAACAGTTACACTTGATGAGAGATAAAGCACGAATCTTGAGAAAGGTGAAAACAACACCCATGCAGACACTAATGAAGAGTTAATATTCACACTGACAGTGTTAATTTGTCTGCACATTATATTGGTAAATTATTAACGCTGTTGATTGAGGGCAGCTGTGGCATTAACCTCACACTGAGTGGTGGACTGATAATTTTGTGAAGGACTCTGTCTTCTAAGCAACTTTTGCTAGTCCTTTGAAATTATTTTGTCCTGCCGTGGATTTGGTCGCTTCATCCATTCGTGATCTTCACTGTTTCCCCAGCTGACATTGGCTGAGAGGTGGGGTACACCCTGAACCTGTTGCCAGCCACTGTGCCGTGGTACACTAGTATGCTGTGAGTGATAATCAGGTGTATAATACCTTGAATTACTATTCAATTTCACTTAATTGGTCTAAATTTTTTTTTGTTGAATTACTCATTATTATTGAGTGCCTGTGCAGCCACAGGTGTCGTGTTGAAACCATGGGCGTCACGGTCCTTTTCTTTATTTTTCTCGGCAAAGAAAGACATTATGACACCCCAATAGTACATACAGTTCGGGAGGCAGACTCCCTCTCTACCTTAAAGGTTAGACTTAAAACATTCCTCTTCGATAAGACCTGCTTATAGCCCTTAAATTAGTCCGTAAAATATACTCATATGTAAAGCTAGGGTCTACGATCTGAAAACCAGTTTGGCTGTTGAGACAGATTTGAAAAACGCAGCTTGCTCATCCCTCCCCTCCCTGTTCCAAGATCCCGCCCCCCAGCTCGTGCCGCCTCCTAACAATGGAGGCAGGACCATGGGTGGGACGGTGCGGAGCAGGGAAGACAGGGAATTGGATGGACTCACGGACCAATCTGAACCGCCGTTCCCCGTGGTACGGATTGGTCAACTGTTACGCCGCTTTGCAGCGGATATACTGAATGGATTTTTTTTCATTCTTTTTGGTCTTTATATTGCGTAGATTGGATCATAGGACCATAATGGCCTTATAAACGGTGTTATTAAGATGTACCAAGCTTCCAAATGATAAACCATAGCTTTAAGATGCAACAGGCTTAGACTGCCGGGGGGATCTGGCACATTCGGCTCTATCTCTCTCTCACAATCTCACTCCACATCTGCTTTTGCCCCTTTTGTTTGCTCCTGTACTCGTCTCTGGCTCTTGTCTTGTAGGTGGTCTGGGATCCTTGGTGGAGACTTTCTGCTGCTGTGGAGTCATGAAGCCTCAAAAACTACAATTACAAACATGACACATATTTGGCCATTTCATTAGGAACATTTCATTCCCATTATCATTATAGCTGTAAATGTAGATATTAGCATGATCTCCCTATCCATGGTTGATACATCTATATTATCTATATTTAGCACCACATAGTCGTGGGGTCCCTCTGAAAATGGGATGTCACATCTCAAGAGGCCTTTAATACATTTATACTTAACTGAGACAAATATGGTAGGGATGTACTTGTGGTCTGGGCACCCATGAGTTCGTCACTACCAAAATAAAATTCTTCAAAAAATCTTATTTTCAGTAAGAATATCATTGATTATACTTCCATAAAATGATCACTACAACCATTTAGACATTAGTACCCTCCTTTCTTCACCCACACACCCAACACAGCATCGTGTGGATTTGCTGTTCATCATGAGACTGGGATCCACATTCAAGATTTCCTGCTGCTCAACAGAAGGTTTTTTCTTGCCGCCATGATGGAGGGATTCATGATTGGCTATATGGATTCATGTTGGGTGTTGGATGTATATAATTGTATATATATATGTATATGTGTATTTTTATATGTATATATGTATCTATGCATATATGTGTATCCATAAAATGAAGAGCTTTATGCTCTATTGTAAAGTGTCTTGAGATAACACTTGTTATGATTCGGCACTATACAAATAAAGATTGATTGATAGTAGTACACTTGGTTTGCTCTTATTACAACAGCTCTGGTTCAGACATCAAGGTAGGCTATATCAACGGAGAAATGAAGGTTTGCCTCCATGTCTGCTCTGCTAGATTCTTCCTTTAAAGGATTTGTGTACTATAGAAATATTTCCAATTGCTAGGCCTTTTGTGGATTGCCTGGAGTGAACCCACTCAGGCACAGGAAGAGCATGCATGACTGTGAGGCATGTGCACTACCTGCTGCACCACTGTGCTGTCAGCATGTGTTTGCTTTTGTTTAAATCTAAGAACAGTTCAAGTTAGTAACAGCAAATGAAAGCTTAAGTTTTTAAAGCACCACAATAAATCTATAAAAATAATTCAGTAATTGAATACAGCTGCTGATTGTTGTTTCTGTGTGTTCTAATCATGAACAGGATACTCAGACACACCAGCGGAGGAACAATAATGTGATATTTTCCCGGTGATTCAGGGAGAAACACACTTGATGACTCATCTCTGCTGCTTCCTTAAACCATGTTCTCATTTTCCCATGTCTGCTCGTGTGAAACCAGGAAGTGGCCCAGCTGATGGATGTGCCGGATGATCTGTGTCTGTGACCAGAGCACAGCTTGTGCAGTTTCAGATATTTGCCGCGGTGCTCCTGTCGTTTTCTGTCTTGTTGAGGCAGGTTGAAGGAGGTCAGATGTGCACACATCACAGAGATTCATCGAGATCAAAACCTGCAGTGGGAAAATGAAGATAAGTGAAGATAAGCTGCCGTGCTTATCTGTTCATGTCTTACGTGCAGGATCGTCGATCCAGGTACCAGGTCTCCGGGATTTGAAAAAACATTCAGGTTAAAATGATTTGATTTAAGCAAACGTGACCTTCAAGTTCAAGCGCAGCAACATGGGAACTAACTGTTGCATCACGCAGAACTTTCACAAGAGCATCGTAATGCCAGGACTTACACAACAGACAGCAGTGAATCAGAGTTAACTGGAAGAATCAGGCCAGTGTTTACTGAGGATCAACATCTGCTGTTTTAACAAGGATACTGGGTCCAGTCCATTCATCCATCCAACCGTCCATCCATCCGGTTATGCATTCAACTGTCCATCAATCAATTTATCAATCCAACCATCCATCCAACCATTTATTCATCTATTTATCCATCGAACCATTCATCCATCCATTATCCATCTATTTATCTGTCGAACCATCCATCCAACCACCAATCCATCTATCCATCCATTCATCCATCCATCCATCACTCCATCCATCCATTATCCATCTATTTATCTGTCAAACCATCCATCCAACCACCAATCCATCTATCCATCCATTCATCCATCCAACCATCCATCCATCACTCCATCCATCCATTATCCATCTATTTATCTGTTCAACCATCCATCCATCACTCCATCCATCCATTATCCATCTATTTATCTGTTCAACCATCCATCCATCACTGCATCCAAATATCCCTCCATCCAACCCTCCATCCATTTATCAATCCAACAATCCATCCAACCATTTATTCATCTATTTATCCATCGAACCATCCATCCATCCATTATCCATCTATTTATCTGTCCAACCATCCATCCAACCACCAATCCATCTGTCCATCCATTCATCCATCCATCACTCCATCCATCCATTTATCCATCCAACCATCCCTCCATCCAACCCTCCATCCATTTATCCATCCAACCATTCATCCGTCCATTTATCCATCAAACCCTCCGTCCATCCATTATCCATCTACTTATCTGCCCAACCATCCATCCAACCACCAATCCATCTATCCATCCATTTATCCATCCAGCCAACCATCCCTCCATCCATCAATTTATCTCTCCAACAGTCTATCCATCCCTACATCCAACACTCCACCCATCCATTTATCCATCAAACCGTCCAACCATCCCTTCATTTATCCATCCAACTGTCCATCCATTCCTTCATGTATCCATCCTACTGTCCATCTATCCCTCCATCGAACTGTCCATCCAACCACCAATCCATCCATTTATCATCCATCCATTGATCAATCCATCCATCATTCCATCCAACTGTCTATCCAGCCACCAATCCATCATTCCATCCATCATTCCATCCAACCATCCATCCATCACTCCATCCATCCATTTACCCATCTATCCATCTCTCAATCCATCCATCTATCCATCCATTGATCCATCTATCCATCCATCTCTCCATCCATCCATTTATCCATCTAACCACGAATCCATCCATCCATCCATCCTTCCACCTCCCCTCTATCCATCCCCCCGTCCAACTGCCTATCCATACAACCATCCCTCGATCCACCCATTCATCCACCCGACCTCCCATCCAACAACCCATCCCTCCATCCATCCATTAATTCATCCAGTTGCCCATCCAACCAACAATCCATTCATTCATCCATCCAACCACCAATCCATACATCCACTCCTCAATCCATCCATTCATCCACCCAACTTTCCAATTACCTATCCTTCCATCCATACATTCATCCTTTCATCCAACCACGAATCCATCCATCCATCTATACATCCAGTCAACCATTCGTCCATCCATACATCCAACCATAATTCTATCTGAACGACCAAGCCTCCATCCAATAATGCATCTATTCAACCATCCATCCTTCCATCTAACCATTCGTCCACCCAACCAACAATCCAACAACCATCTACCCAATCATCAATCCATCATTCCGTCCACTTATCCAACCATCCAATTATTCAACCATCCTTTCATCCTAACAACCACCAAACCAAACTAACTTCCATCATATAATTCATAAATGCAGCCATTCAACCATCATCCATCCATCCATCCATCCATCCATCCATCTACCTATCAATCCATCCATCCATTCAACCACCAATCCATCCATCCAACCACCAATCCACCCATCCCATCAACCACAAATTCATCCATCCATCTATGCATCAAGCCAGCCATTTATCCATCCATATTCAACATACTTTTATATGAACGAACAACCATCCATCATCAGTCCATCCAGCCATTTAACCATCCATTCTTCCATCCAACCAACCATCCTTCCATCTGACCAACCATTCATTCACCCAACCAACAATCCAACAACCATCCACCCAATCATCAATCCATCCACTCATGCAACCATCCAATTATACAACTATTCTTTCAACCCAACAACCAACCATCCATCAATTAATCCAACCAACCATCCTTCCATCCATTCAACTATATAATCATCACACCATCCTAACATCCATCAAATTATCCATAAATGTAGCCATTCAACCATTATCCTTCCATCTATCCATCCATCCATCCATCCATCCATCCATCCATCCATCCATCCATGCATCTATAGCAGGACTGTTAGGGCTGCAGCTTTACTCAGCATTCTGCACTTATTGAAAATAAGTTTAACTGATCTTTATTACCATTTCCTCCTATATTTAGATACGATTATTTATGTTTTTGATCTAAGAAATATAAACTATCTAAGTTACACTTCAGTGCATACAAATGTTTCTTCATTTAGCAGACTTCATCATCCGATAAGACAGTCTGTAAACTGTCCATCTTATGTAAACACAGAATTAAAAGTTTCATAAGTTCATGACCATCGAAACTTGAGGTAAGCATGGGTTTTACCTTTTGTCTAGTGGTGGGACAGTCCTTTTAAGGACAATAGCTGCTTTGGACACAAAAAAAGAAGTGAAACATCAAATGAAGTTTTATCTCATTGGTTGTTCAATCAGGATCACTTTGTCAAGAACAGACACCAGAGCAGTTTGATGAATTTAGCTTTATACAAAGATATGAGGAAGTGTAGTTATGCACAAGGTTGAGCAATAAAATAAAATTGTGGCTCCCTCCCAACTGGTCAACTGACCGCAGAAAAAACAAAACCATTAGACGTGGAGGAGTGCAGATGGTGCATTAAGTAATCTCAGGGCCTGAGGGAAGAAGCTGTACTGCTGGCTCATTAGCAGATATCTGAATTTGGCAGTATGATAGGGTTCTCCCTGCCCTTCTCTGTGCCAATTGTGGAACAGCCCACATTCCTTCCCTCTTTGCACCTACAAGGAACTCACGAGGCAGGTAGAGAGGCAGCAAAATCCCCTCAGAGCAAGCACCAATGATGGCCGATGTTGACCAAGGGAGATTTCACACCTAGCATGTTTGGTTTGCTTCTTGGCGGGAGTTTGGTTCATTTGGGGTGGGGTGATGGTCACAGGAACTCTGGTTCTGACCAAAAAGCAAACTCTGATCCACCTGAAAACGGAGGTAAATATGGGGGATGGTTTTCTTCAATGTGGATTTTCAGATATAGAGATTAAGACATGGTTAATAAGGAGTAGCGATTGGTCAGATGGCTCTAAAGGTCCTGTGTCAAGATCAGGTTTATTTACATTTAATGCCGTTAAAGGGGCTTGTGGAACAGAAGAACTTGACACCTTTAACTAAACTCTCAGTTCAGGGTGAAATGCTCAATGTCCCTTTAAAGAAAATGCACCTCAAAACACTTAGTTTTAACTTCCTGTAGTTTATGATGTCATAACCATGCAACCATCACCTTCATGTGTGTTTCCTGTTTGTCACAGGCAGACCCCATGACTTTATTGAAAGACCGACCTGAGGCCTGTGACCCCTCCTCACCCCTCCCATCAGACATCATCCAATCAGTGCAGAGCTCATTATCACGATCTCTTGTAGTCCCGCCCCCTTAGATCTGAGCAATTTCAGAGAGGAGAGAAAAGGAGCTGCATCTGACCCTCTACAGAGAGAAAATTTCTATTTTTTTTTTTATTCAGCTTAAATCAAATTACTTTGATATTCTGTGGCTCTAGCCTGTGGCATATATTGACCAGTCATCATGTGTTTAATACAATTAAAACTAACAACTATAAAAACTTGGAGAGCTCAAACCTTCACCAGTGTAGCTCAAATAGTGCTGTTATATCTATAAGTACTAGTTAAATGATAATATCATCATTATTATAGGATTTGTGACTACGAAAATTCCCACCTAGCGCTCAGAACCATGTTGATATCATTAC
This sequence comes from Scarus forsteni, assembly GCA_036419115.1. Lineage (NCBI taxonomy): Eukaryota > Metazoa > Chordata > Actinopteri > Labriformes > Labridae > Scarus > Scarus forsteni. The sequence continues at coordinate 796,594 of JAZDUH010000026.1, read as the reverse complement.
TAGTTAGACAGTTATTGAACAACAATGATCGTTCACTAATAGTGTTATCTGGATTAAAACCAGTCATCATCTTTAAAGGGACATGCCAACATTTTTGTAATTTCTGTGTCTTACCTCACACTGACAAGCAGATAGACACCATTCTTTTAACTGTGTGTGCAAGACAGACAAAGCTCGCCCACTGCCAGTTAGCTCAGCTCAAACACTGAGAGTGAATGGGTAGTGCTAGCCTGCTTCTCCCTGCAGTCATCAGATAAACTCTTCAGCAACTCTTAAGGTGCGTTCACACCGGACGTTACTTGTACTACCTCGGCGATCACTCTCCATTCAAAGCCAATGTACAGCCGCGATGGGGCGGGGCTAACCCTCCCCTGATGTGACAACCATGTACAAGACGATCACTTCACTCGTCGCGCGATGTCAGAGTTAAAAAAAGTTGATCTATTCAGGCGATGTCGTGTGTGGCTGTGCAGAAACAGCCAATCAGCGGTGTGTGTTCGTGTGATGTTACCCGAGAAAGACAGTTATTCATCCGGACTACAGGGCGGATGAGGTCCGTCTAGGCGGAACTTATGTCAGTGAGGACATTAGTTCCGCCTAGATGGACCACGGTAAACGCACAGATAATGCTGCTGCATCATCAGCTGCAGTGTTTTGTGTTTGATAAGTGAGTGAAAAGGATACAGCTGGAATGATGTCCGCTTATTCACCCTATTATATGATATATGATATGATCGCGAAACTAGAGTAGACGTGACGTCACCGAGCGACGGCCGACGGTAGCGGTTACCAAAATGTTACGTCAGTGAGCGACGCGACTTTGGTAGCTGGGTTGCCTGCGGTGTGAACGCACCTTTAGTGGTCCTGTGTGCTTGTTGTGACTTGAGTATGAGTGTTACTCATACTCAAGTCTTCTACTATCATCATTTTATCTTCTTCTACTCCTAAATAGAGGCTTTGTTTTGTTGATCTACTTCTGTGGTGGTTTGCACTTGAGATGTGATGTTCACCAAAGAGTGGAGTCTTTCGAACAGCTCTTTTATTGCCTGCAAATGTAAGAAATGCTCTCAAACGAAGTCATTCTTTATTTTGCCGGCAATTTGTGTTTAACAATGATTCACAAACAAATGGCTAACTCACAAGTGCAAATCCATTCCCATTGTTCAAGGTCAACAAAACAATGCTTCTGCTTAGGATAATATGACGATAGTTGAAGATAACAGAACATAAAAGGAAAAAAAATAAAAGACAAGTGATAACAGGCACACAGGACAACTTAGAGTTGCTTAAAGATGCTTTGAGGAGTTTCTAAGTAATTACAAAAAAGTCTCACTTTAGATATATGCCTGATCAAAATACACACTTTAAGATGAGTTTTATAGCATCAAAATAGGTTATCTATAAATGCTATTCCTTAGCTTTGCGACAGGGCTGAACTGGCCTGGTTACTCAACTTCAGGAACAAGACAAAACTAGAGCAAATTTATATTATTCAGACACGTCTTAGAGCGTCGGGCTGTAAGTAGAGATATATAGCCGGCTACAAAACTACGATACTAAGTTTTCCAAAAATTGCTTGTTGTCACACATCAAAAACTACCGCTATGTAACTAGAAAGAGATACATTACCTCGTTGCTTTGCATCCTGTAAGTTGTTGAAAAAAGAAGTTGTAAAGCAATGCAGAGTTCTGGGGAAGGTCCGAGCTGCATTTATTAGCATCACAACAAATGCACGCTTTGGCTTGGGTCACATCTTTACGACAGTCGACAGTAGGCAGAAACTGGCTAGTGCTACCCATTGACACCCAGTGTTTGAGCTGAGCTAACTAGCAGTGGTTGCATGAATGGTTTCTACCTGCTTGTCACAGCCTCATGAGTGAGGCAAGACAAGGAAACAAAAAAGTTGCAGTGTTCCTTTAAGTTGTGCTATTACCAACATCACATGAAAATTTCAGCAAAATCTTCTGGTAGTTTTTGCAAAATCCTAATAAAAAAACACAAACAAACAGACAACATAAGCCAGAAAAGAACATAACCTCCTTGATGCAGATATTAAGCACATTGAATCACCATAGAACACAATATTAGAGAAACAAAGGCCCTGATTGACTTGTCTGAAGACTGTTTGGTGGGAATGTGTGGAAATTGTACACTCTTGTTTAGTCGGAGGGTTTTCTAACCTGCTGGGAGGAGCTCAGAAACTATATCATCATAAACTGTCGCCTCAGCTCCACCTGTTCTCCACCTCCTCCAATCAGGCCAAACACCTGTGCAGGTGCTCACACTCCTCTCTGACCCACAGTACTTAGGCTCACACTTCACTCCTACATTCCTGCTGCTCTCCCCTTTTTACAGCTTGAAAAAGTGCCTAAAGGATGTCATTGTTGACTCCTCAGTGACACTTTAACCCTTCCAGTTCCTGTCGGGTTTGTTCAACCATCAGGTCAAGTTCACAGGCCTCACGGTGAAGTCTGTCAGATGTTGCTCTTCTTGTTGGCTCTTTTGTTTTTCCAAAGAGTTGATGGTGATGTTTGACTGAAAATGGGTCCCATCTGTGTTTACCATAGTGACGTAATGTGTACACCTCAATGTTATTTGTCAGATACTTGTCTGGTTACTTGTGTTTCTTATGAGCTAAGAAAAAAAGTGAGTGAATTGGTGTTTGGTAAAGTACCTCTTTGTTGTAACAAGCATTATTGACAATAAATCTGATACCATTGGAGAGCCTGTTTGTTTCCCTTTTAGATGGCACCACATTTGTCAGGAATATGCATTCATGGGATGAGTAGCAGAGCCGAGCATGTGGGTTGCACACAGGAAAATTTTGCCAAATCATCCAGATGACAAATTCTTCAACTGATTTTGTTTGGTGTTGTTTGGTATATGAATAATCTAAGTCTGAAGAATAAATTGTTAAAATGTCCAAATGTCTAAATATTGGCATTTTAACAATTTATCAATTAATCAACCATCAAACTTAATTTGTACAACACTTTTTACACAATATATGAAGCACAAGGGTTTTACATAAACAATGAACAAGTAGGAAAAACAATGTGCAAAACAGACGGAAATAACAATGTTACTGAACAAACCCACATTAAGCAAAAAATAAAACATTAAAAATGATCAAAGATGTCTTGATTTAACAGAATTGTGTGTGTGAGAGAGACAGGGTGAGGAAATGTGGAAACACTATCATGAGTTGAAAATGTAAAAAAACACTGGAGGCTGTGTCCCACAGTATTTTTAGATTCTCTCACGCACATTACCCCATGTTTACAATAAAAAAGTGGTTCTACCTGAACTAAAACCTGCTTCTGATACACTAATGAGGACTGAAAGGCAGATGTGACAAAGAGTTTAAACAATCTATATACCGTAAAATACCTAATAGAAACCGGGGCGTTTATTTGTTTCAATCACTGAGCAGACTGGGCTTTTATTTGGGACCAGGCGACTATTAGGGACAGGCGTTTAATTCCTTTTGCACAAAAATCTTGCTTAACAAGAAATGAAAAAATATGTTAAATATAATCAAATTATTTACACCAGAATGGATTACACCTGTACATTTTAAAGGCAAGACTGCAGTACCGTAGTTATACTCTTGTCTTCCTCTTTCAATTCAGCCCTCTCAAAAACTCTTAAAACTGGTCAGGAACGACTGGGTAGTGAAGTTAAGGTCGTAAATTCTTTTTATCTTTCGCTGCACCAGGGCCATGGCGATAAGCAGCAATGTACCATAAACTGACGTGACCGGCCTCCTGACGTTTGTTAAGGGCAAAAAACAAACAGCGGCAGTGGCAACGTCTTCTTCTTTGAATTTTTAAAGCCCGAGTATGTAAGATTCTGGCTTTTTTCACTCTAGTGGCGTCTGTGGACGTTGAGTGTAACTGCACTGTCATGAAACAGAGCACCGCATACCAACCTGCATTTGTTGACATACAGAGGGAGGAGAAGCTGACAGGACGTCCAGAGAGACAAATAAACCATGTAGACAGTCTGATAATGTTTCTTTTCAAGCGTGAACTGTCAGTTGTGAACTCAGTGTTTGCATGTGTGTTCTGTAACTTCGACCGTAGCTCCTAGGCTGTGCTGAATAAATTACACCAGGCGTTTATTTGGAACAGGCGTCTATTTGTCAAAATGTACTGCTACACCGGGCGTTTATTTGGAACCAGGCCTTTATTTGGTATTTTACGGTATTTACGTTTTTTAAAAAGGTAATTTATTTCGCAGGAATTTGCCTCAGTTTATCACACTCTTTTTAATATTATACTTGAAAGAGAAGGAAAATAAAAAATGCCTATGAAAAGAATGTTACCTTAAGTGTTTTTGTTCTTTTCCTGTTTACAACTTTTAAAAAAGTTGCTCTATCTTAACTATAATCTTCCTCTAATTTTCATCATCAAGAAGTACAAGACACAGAATGACTCCTTTGTTAAGGTGATATAATTAATTTCCCAGAAGTCCAATGCATTTTTGCATGTTTTTTGTACTCCAAATTTCCTCTCTGGTGTATATGTGTGTATATATATATATGTACACACATACATATATTGGAGTAAATTTCAAAGAAACCGGAAAAAAAAGTAACCTACCAATTGTGATTTGCGACAAAAAATTTGGACATTATTTTAAAGAAGTTACGTGCTAATTTTCACCAAATTCTCATGAAATTTCGGCTTAATTTCATAGAAATAAGAAAAAAACTTTGTCTAATTATTACTTTAGTGCGATGAAATTTGCGGACCTCTAAGGTAGAGTGTTAACAAATGAAGTTACACTCTTTACCTTTAGGTCCCAAAATGGCCCCTCTCATTCCTGTGTAATGAATATATCAATATTTTTTCACTTTCACTGCATCAGAGCTTTTCAACAACTTCCTGACCACACTTTTACCCTTTTGTTGAAAGAACCCTTGATGTTTTAAGTGAGAAAAAAAATATGTCATATTATTAAGACCAAGGAGGCGGAGCCAAGATGGCGTCGAGGAGATAGATGTTTTTCTGAAATTTCCTCCAACTTAAGTTAATAAGTGGCGTCAAAACTTATTTTATCAATCTGCAGTAATGTTGGATACTTCCTCAAGTACCGCAAAAGTCAAGGTCGTCCACCAGTTACTCCTACTGAGACTCTCTTCGCGAAAAAAGGGGAAAATGGAAGAAGAATCGGCGGACAGCATCGTAGCTGTGCTTAAGCTAGCTATTGCAGAGCAAGGCACCTGTATTGGAAAATCCATTGAGGACCTCCAAGCATCTATCAATTTTTTCTGTCAACCTCTGAAGTAAAGTGTTACCCTTCATTTAAAGCTGGGGTTGGTAATTTTGGAAAACTAGCATGAATTTGAATGTAGCATCTCCTCAGGACTCTGTCTGATATATCCAGAAGACTGATTCAACTCCAAACCCTCAGCACAACTTTTCTGTTTTACACTACACCAAGTCATGTCTCAGTCAGCAGTAACAAAACACCAAAACATTATCATAGTACAGTAAAAAAACAAACACGGAAAGTTAGTTAGTGCTCACAGCTCAATGTTGATCGAGGTATAGGTAGTTCTTTCCCGAGTCCTCCTGTATCAGTATTCTCCCGTAAATCTCCCGTGTGATGATATAGTAATAAAAACATTCCTCTGCGTCTCCAAACTGAACCCTGTCTCTAGCCTGAAGGGGGCGGTAATGCTCCAAAATGATGGATGCCAAGTGCTGTAAAACCAAAGAAGAAGAAAAAACTTGTGAGAACGTCCACCTGCAGCAGCCTGGGTGGCAGCTGTTGCGAGATTAGAGCCAACAGAACAAACCAAGAAAAACAAAGAGGTCATTTTAGATTTGTTGTACACCTGTCTTAAAGTGTGAGGGACACTGGAGCTTGGTTGGGGTTGTGGGACGGCTTGTAGCGGGCTTCCCTTATTTTTAAAGACAAAACTTGGCAGGTAAGCATTCTCCAGTGGACTATGATCCCTCTCAGCTCGGCTACACGCACTGAATCAGAGTCTGTGCACGCCGGCAAAATGTTTATTGTTTGGTGTTTTCCTGTTTTACTCCTGCTTTAGATAGCGGATATTTTTTGCTCTGTTTTAAGAACACATTATGAATTGATTGCCATCGGGTCATAAAGACCATTTTAACCAGTATTACAAAAAGTGTATCTGAATCAGATTACCAACCCCAGCTTTAAGGGGCCTCAGGGGTTAATGTGCATGGGTAAAAAAAGAGAGAAAGTTTGAAGATCACTTGAAACCTTGCTGAAAATCACACTAATTCACTAATAATTTACTAAACCCAGAATGACATAACTGATGTCTGACAGCATGAATAACTTTGGTATGTTTACCTGTTACACAGTCTATGTCAGGAATTCAAACGAACAGGAACGTCTGACAGCTTTTACACAACAATCTACCACGGCAACGCCTCATTTTACATTTTTACTCTCCTTATGTGAGCATGTTGATGACACGAGTAAGAGAGCGAGCAGAAAACAATGCTAACACAAACATGAGCGAGAGCAGAGGGAAGAGGGTGCAACAGCTCCAGCCTGAATCAGAGTGCTGACTGATCTGAGCCTCACACACTCAGGGAGCAGAGCATGACTTCAGGCCGTCGGGTTTATGGTCCACATTGACATGAAAAGATGGCTGACTGCTGTCTGTTTGAGTGGATTCTTAAATCAGAAATGCTATTTCATGTGTGCAGAAGGTTGAAGATGAGTTGTGTGGGACGTGTGGGCGTATGGGGAAGTCTCTTCTTTTGTGATTCCACCCGTGGGAGTGCACAGTGCAACCCTTTTTTTCCACTCTGCTCAGTCTGCTGTCACCTTTCACTTCTGAGTTTGTTTTGCTCCACTCAGGGAGATCAATTTCCATCTGACGCACCGCACACTCCCACGTCAGCTAACACACAAAACAAATGTGTATTTCGGGGAAATTCAACATATTGTTTGATGAAACTTCGTATGGATTACATAATGATAGAATTAGATGATGTGTGGGAGTGTGGTATTTAGCCAATCCAGTACATGTTAGAGCTTCTGTGGCTGTGAGCGCAGTTGCACGGCTGCTATTGTGTTAGTCTGGTGGTTTCTGCCTCAAATATCTTCACCCTCGTGTCTCCATGTGGCTGTTTGCAGCCACTTGGGCTAAAATTCACCACCATTGTAACCACAAGTTTCGCTTTATTTGAGAGAGTGAGTTCATTTTTGGTAAGGAAACTTAATTCTACATAAACTGTGACATTTTTATTAAAGGAGACATCATGTATGATTTAATACTTACATATAATATAATAAATTTGAAAACAAGACCTTCACCCCCTTAATTTTCAAAAAATTAGATATTGTATTTTTTCTGATATCCTAGAACGAGATTTGATGCCTCTGAAAATAGGTCATTGCGAGATGTCCGCGAGATTTCAAACGTCATGACGACACAAGGTACCTTTCTTTTTATTGGAGTAATCTGATAAAACACTTCCTCCTCTGTGATGTCCGTCAGCCCCAAACCGTCACCGAGGAACACATCCAGCAGCAGGGGTATAAAGCTCCCTCGCTCACACTCCCCCATTACCAGCTCTGGCCTGTAGGGGGACTCAATACGCGGTCGCTGCTTTGAGCCTGCTGGAAAATACAGTAGAAGAAGAAGGACAGGCTGGCTCAACCCCCGATAGGACTGACCAATCAGACCACAAAGGGCTGTGACGTTGCGAGGTAACTGTAGGTCAGCCTTGAGACCAAGTGTTTCAACGAGAGCTTGATAATGGCCTAAAATGAGGATATTGAGAACGCTATTGTGGGGCAATGAAGGAACTAAATGACTTGTACTGAGGGCAGAAATGCTTTACAGGCATCCTAGTCTGGCATAGTGAAAAGGAGAAACAAGCATGATATGTCCTCTTTAAAAAATGTAAAAGGCAAAAATATACTGCGGACAAACTGAATTAGCTAGCAGCCAATAACCTTGACTCTCTTTAAAAACATATCAGATGAATGTATCTTCCAATTGTTCAGATCTCTTAATAAAGCTCAGCCCTGTTCAAAAATGTTATTTTTAATTTAGGATTTTAACCCTTTCATGCATTTTTCATCTGTGATGTCACTGATGTCCTGGGAAAAACACCTAAAATGACCTTGATAAAAATGATCAGAGGCTGGAGATTTGTATATTTGCTGGAGTTAGCATAAAATTGATATCAGTGATATAAGCCATTGTTCAACTCTACTAGTACTCAAATTTGCAGTACATGTACTCAATTTTGTTTTACTAGTGTGCAAGTAGACTTTACTAGTGAAGCAAAAAGGGTCACTGGTACTACTAGTAGACAAAAACATATTCACTAGTACTACTATTAGACTCATTTAAGTCTAGTATTACTACTGGACTTAAATGTTTACTAGTACTACTAGTAAGCCTTATATGCTAACAAGGGGGTGGAAAAAAGCTAATTCAGGCTTCCCATTGGCTTTTGAAAATATAACCATCAATCAGGGGGTCCACTTATGTAATAATCCCTCCGACTTCCTTTGCATTAGGTCTAATAGTACTACTAGTGATTATTTTGGCTTTACTAGTACTACTAGTAGACTAAAAGCATTCCACTAGCACTTCTAGTAAGATATTTTGAGTTTACTAGTGGTACTAGTCAACAAAAAAATTGGTTTACTGGTAAAGGTTTTTGGCACACTAGTGCGCTAGTAGACCTTACCAGTAAAGCAAAATTGTCTACATGTAGACAATTTTATGTTACTAGTACTACTAGTAGACTGAGAAAATGTTGCTCGTAAAAACTCAAAGCTAAACTAGTAGTACTAGTAACTTAAAATTGTCTACTAGTAGGCTATCTTGCTTCACTAGTAAGGTCTACTTGCACACTAGTGTGCCAAAAACCTTTACTAGTAATACAAGAATTTAGCTCACTAGTACCACTAGTAAATTCAAAATATCTCACTAGTGTTACTCGTATTAATTTCTGCACTTACTAATAATACTGGGCCCTTTGTTAGCTGTTAACAAACATTAAAATTAGCTTCGGTGCTAATATATCACATTGTTTTTTTTTTCATTTTTTTTTCTCAAATCTCTTCATCAGGCTCAGCCCTGACCAAAAATTATGGAATAATTGGAAAAAATACATTCAGGTTTTTAACCATTTAAAGGGACTGTGAGGAGTTTCTAAGTAATTACAAAAAAGTCTCACTTTTAGATATATGCCTGATCTAAATACACACTTAAAGATGAGTTTTATAGCATCAAAATAGGTTATCTATAAATGCTATTCCTTAGCTTCATGGTCAGGTTGGACAGGGCTGGACTGGCCTGGATACTCAACTTCATGAACAAGACAATTAAAACTAGAGCAAATTTATATTATTCTGACACGTCTTAGAGCACCAGGCTGTAAGTAGCCATATATAGCCGGCTACAAAACTACAATACTAAGTTTTCCAAAAATTGCTTGTTGTCACACATCAAAAACTACCGCTACATAACTAGAAAGAGATACATTACCTCGTCGCTTTGCATCCTGTAAGTTGTTGAAAAAAGAAGTTGTAAAGCAATGCAGAGTTCTGAGGAAGGTCTGAGCTGCATTCATTAGCATCACAACAACCACAGGCTTTGGCTTGGGTCACGTCTTTACGACAGTCACCGCGCGTGCTCATGGGTAGCAGAGTCTTTATGTCTCCGGAAATAGATTCTCCTCATAGATATTTTTGCTGTTTTTTTTACAAACATTTCTGCCTTTTGTAATTGATTTTGTCCCAAACATTTGTGCTTTTTTATGTCATCACATAATCAACTGTTAGCTCTTAAAACCTTTAACCCTTTCATGCATGAATTATTAAATCAGGAAAGGAATATTTTTTGTTTGTCTTTTTGCTTTCAAACAAGTTTAAAATACTGCTTTTTTATATTTTGAGGAAATAATGCATCTGTCCACTACAGTCAACACCATGCACCAGCAGTAAAAAATAGTAATTTAGTGGAACTAAATCCATGAAAAAGATCCACAAACAAATGCATCTTTAAAGTAAATAATATAAACATATAAAAACATTTTTGATGAATATATCATATTGGTAAATGGGGAAGTATTTAAAATAATGATGGTAAAAAATATTTTATCTTTTTTTATATTTTGATTTGTTTGTAGTTTTTTCTGTATCCTAAAACACTGGTAGAAATAAACAATCATTTTTTAACACATTAAATATTCCTGAATATATTGACTTCTGCCAAACAGTGGAGCTGGGAGTTAAAGGGTTAACAAGTGTATGCATGTTTTACTGCTGACTTGTTATTGTAATTTGTGTGAAACTTGTTTTGCGGCTTTCTTGTAAAAGAGATTTTTGGATCCCAGAGGGGATGCCCTGGGTTAAATATATGTTAAAAAATAATAAATAGAAACTATAACTGAACTGAAACCACATCTCAAAGTGCTGAATGATCTTATTTAACATCCCAGAACTGACTAAACCAGCCAAGGGTTTAATCATAACTATTTTTTTTATTCAATAAAGAAGTATGTAAACAAACTAAGGCAGCAAAATCAATCATACTGAAATCTGTGGCAGTACGTGGAGGGAACATGAAAACTTTCAGGTTTCAAATTGGGCTGTGGTTTCCTTAAGTTCGGGAAACTGCTTTGACCTTTCATTTTACACCTCAGGGCCACATGATGTCTTGTAGTTTGTTCCATGACAATTAAGACAGCACCGCCTCAGCTGTTGGAGTGGGTGGAGGGAGACACGAGGAAAGCCCCCCTCAGCCATGGAAGGACTCACTCCACCCAGCATTTTCCATGCCCACATTAAATGCAAGAAAAACCCCACCTCAGATTAAGAACACTCAGTTAAGTGGTATTAATCATGCAGCATGTGTTCAGGTGTGCCTTCTAAATCAGAGAGTGTGAAAAGAGAGAATGAGGAAGGTGAAAAGGTTGTAAATAATAAATAGAGAAGTCTGTCGGAAGAATAAATAATTAATAAAAATGAAATGACAGCTTTCACATGTTGGGGATTTTTTAATGCACATATAAAAACATCTCTTAATCTGGTTTTTGTTTTTCAGTAAGAGTGAAAAAAATCCAAATGATCATCAAATCTTCTTTTAGAAAAGTCAAAGTTTTTAGAGGAAGCTGGTAGATTTATGGTTGTTAATATTTAAATGATTCATGCAAACAACATTTTAAGAAGAAATGAGAAAATCCACATCGTGTTGGTGCTCCCCTCTCATCGGTGTCGACTCCGCTCTTTATCCTTGGACTTCTTTGACTCCCGGCTGCGGCTCCTGTCCTTGCGGCTGTGGCTTTTGTCCCATCCCTCTTTTCCGTGTTTGCTCGACTTGCTGTGTTTGTGGTCTCGGTCTCTGGAGCGAGAGCGAGATCGAGAGTGATGGCGTCCCGTCTTCCTCTCTCTGGAGCTATCCTCACTGTCCTGGAAATTAAATAAGAAAACACAAAGAGGTGAGGTGGAGTGCAATATGAAATAATAAAAATGAGTTGGAGGACTGAGCTTATAGAGAGAACAAATTAATATGCCACATTTCAGAGATACATTTATTTGATTTGTGAATAATTATTTGGATATGTGTTTATATTTTTTCTGTGAAAGTGCATCATCACTAGTCTCATGATTTATTTATCATAATGTTGCATCACAGTGAGTGGTTTCTTAAAGGTGTTATGAGGAGAATCTATTTCCGGCGACATAAAGACTCTGCTACCCATGAGCACGTGGCGACTGTCGTAAAGACGTAACCCAAGCCAAAGCGTGTGTTTGTTGTGATGCTAATGAATGCAGCTCGGACCTTCCTCAGAACTCTGCATCGCTTTCCAACTTCTTTTTTCAACAACTTACAGGATGCAAAGCGACGAGGTAATGTATCTCTTTCTAGTTACGTTGCGGTAGTTTTTGATGTGTGACAACAAGCAATTTTTGGAAAACTTAGTTTTGTAGTTTTGTACCCAGCTATATATCGCTACTTACAGCCCGGTGCTCTAATGCTGCGTTCACACCGCAAGTGACCCAGCTACCAAAATCGCGTCGCCCACTGACGTAGCATTGTGCGTCCATAAATACCTCTTTTGGTCATCACTGCTGACGGCTATCGCTCGCTGACGTCACGTCCGCTCGAGTTTCACCGCGATCATATCATATATCATATAATAGGGTGTATAAGCGGACATTATTCCAGCTGTATCCTTTTCATTCACTTATCAAACACAAAACACTGCAGCTGATGCCCTGCAGCAGCAGCATCTGTGAGTTTACCGCGGTCCGTCTAGGCAGAACTAATGTCCTCACTGACATTAGTTCCGTGTTTCCCACACGGACATGGATTGTTACTCTGTAGTTCGGATGAACAACTGTCTGTCTCGGGTACCATCACACGTGCACACACCTGCTGATTGATCAACTTTTTTTATTTACACACAGGTGACGAGCTATGTGGTAGTGTGAGAAGCGACTGTCGCATCGCGGGAGGGTTAGCCCCGCCCCATCGCAGCTGTACATTGACTTTGCATGGAGAGTGATCGCGGATCGAGGTAGTACAAGTAGCGTACGGTGTGAACGCACCTTAAGACATGTCCGAATAATATAAATTTGCTCTAGTTTTAATTGTCTTGTTCCTGAAGTTGAGTATCCAGGCCAGTCCAGCTCTGTCCAACCCGACCAAGAAGCTAAGGAATAGCATTATAGATAACCTATTTTGATGCTATAAAACTCATCTTAAAGTGTGTATTTCCATCAGGCATATATCTAAAAGTGAGACTTTTTTTTAATTACTTAGAAACTCCTCATAGCATCTTTAATTTTCTTATATAATCCACGATTATGGAATCACAGACAAAATCACAGAATTGGACAATAGTCGACATTTTACGTTAAAGCTTTTTTATGAATAAAAAGGAATGTATCTCTTGGGAAATTGATTTAAGGGGGGTCATTAAGGCTGGGGACAATGGGTTCTTAACTGTCCTTCCTCCTCCTCTCATTATCAATGCAAACATGTCGAAGCGGCCGCCTGATACACCGGCAAACTCAAAAGTACAGGACAGAGCAGTTTCCCAAAGATTATTATGATAGAGATACTGTTGACTGGACTCATAAAGATACATGAAGACCACCTGAAGAGTGAGTGATTGTATTTCATTACTTTATACTGTGTCTTGGGGTTGAGTTTGTGTATAAAAAAACCTAATACTCAAAAAATTTAAATTGAAAGAAAAGGAATATGGGAAAACTAAAACAAGAATTTCATATAAATTAACACTGATTAAATAGGGCCTCAGTTTTCCATTACTTGCACCAGGCTTCTTGAACATAAAAAATACAAACACTCAGATAAATATGAACACATTTTATAAACAAAAATACATACTTCATCTCCCTAAAATTGTTTTATCCTCCTCAGAAACATCAGAACAAAATTAAATGATTACTGAACATCTCTACATCGATGCATCTTCATTTGTGTCTACATCACGATGTATTGATTACTGCACTGACTATTTTTGACACATCAACACTACTCTCATAAAAGCCATCTGGAATTTAATTCAGGATCAAAATACAGTAGTGGAAAAAAAGTTTCCAAACACCCTCAAAATTTTGCATACACAATGTCCAATATTATCAAAATATTTGCAGTAAAATCTGTTTGTGTTTTAAAAAATTAGGTTGAAACTGAAACAAGCAAACGATTTTTCTTGTTTATTGTTAACAGGAAAAAAAAACAAAAGTAAAATCCTTGACAGTTTCAACATGTCGGTTTCAACACTGTCAGTGTCAAAGTCAACAAACAACTCAGGACGTGTTCAAAACGGAACAAAAACTAATAAACCCTCATATCATCACATAAATGTTTAAAATTCCTGCCATGAGCAGCAGCAGAGCTCAAATCATGTTTCAGCCTTTCTGGCAGCACATTTGGCCCTTTTGCACGAGCACGCTTTGGCCCTACTCTACTCGATTTGCAGCGTGTTTCCACGAGCCTGGTACCTCCTAAAACAAGCTAGTTTTAGTACCTACTCCGCTCTGGTTCCAAGCGAGCTGAGTCCATACTAAAAGATGACGTCACCGACTGCCGGCTACTGATTGGTCAGCCAATCGATGAGTCATGAGCGCGACAACCTAGCATGCTAGCAGTAGCTGCCGTTAGCTTACCCTCATACGTCTTTTCTTTGCAGCTCGATTGCTCTCGTCCTCGGCTTCATTCTGTTGTATAGCTTCCAAAACTCTCCTGTGCTTCTCAAGGGGTATTTCTTCTCACCACCTGCAGCCTTCTTCTGCTTTTCTTTTTTACTCAGTTTGTGACAAAAAGTCACAGATTGTTGTGTCGTGCTCAAAATTATGTCACCGCAGTGCCGCTCAGCTGTTTACAGCGACATTGCACCCCATTGGGCAGCCGACTGGGGCTAATGGAAAAGCAGCACAAGGCGAGTAGAGTAGAGCCGGGTAGAGTCCAGTAGAGTAGAGTAGGGTGAATGGAAAAGGGCCATCTGACACAGAACTCATTTTGACAGCACTTTTCACATAGGTTATAGTTTTTTATCTAAATATCTTTTAGTTTCAGTCCTGATTTTGTCATCTCAATTGTTTGATGTTGTCTAGTTTTAGTTGGTAAAATCTACTGTAAGTGTTGTTGACTTAAATCTGAAGGGTAAAGGGTAAGGCATTTTTATGTTTCCTTGAATTTCTGAAGTCATTTTTTACTCTTGGATAAAATCAATCATCTAATAACCCTTTATTGAATGTTAGTAAAGTCTGAATGTCTAAATGAACAGAAACAAATGTTCCTTTGTGTGAAATGCAGTCACCTTTATTTAGGCTACCTGGCAGAGCATCTCAGTTACAATACCAGAACTGACAACAAACAGTGAACCTGCTCTACATGAATATATCAATTCATAAAGAGAGCAGCTCTGATTGGATCGCTCCACAACTTATCCCACCACCACCAAGCTAAGGCAGCTGTGATTGGATGTCCCTCTGAACTCATCCAACCTTTAACACAACCAAAGTAGCTGTGATTGGATAGATTCCTTACTTGCCTCTACTTTCTACATGACCACATTAGGTCTGATTGGATTGGATTAATTATTGCTCTGATACACCTTTCTTAATGAATCATCTGTAGTCTGATGTTATGCACGTATGAGACACTGCTACTAAATGTGCACTATTGATATTTCCTCATGAAAACATGCATGATAAATCCTGAACTCTGTACTGAAAAAAATATAGGTATTGTAGAACCAAGAACACAGGGAGTACTTAAAAAACAGCAGAATTCTTCAAGTACCACAAAACCAATATGTTCTGACATTCAAACTGAACTGATTTGATGTGCTTTGTGTGTGTCTGCTTGATCTGTGCGTGACATTCTGTGTCTTCTCTTTTTTGTTTAGGTCTGATGTTATTATAAATATAATGCATTTTATTGTATTTTAATTTTTTTAGGTTGCCTATTGACAACTGGCCGGGGACTACGGCTGGAAATTAGCTGTAAAGGCTAAAGCTGCCTCTTCTACTTTGCAGTACATTAAAGAGGACTGTCCACGAAATAATAAACAAATAAACTCAACTAAACTAATAATGATAATGATAATAAGTTGTGTTTCAGCTTTATTGGATAAAAACTCTGATGTGTTTCATCTCTGCAGGTCGGTAAGCCCCTGCTCTCACTGTGGTTACCCACACCAACACATCCGTTTAAACTTTGAGTTCTGAAAAGGCATGACATGGAGATCTGAGATCAACTGATACTTCCTGGAAAAAAAAACTATAAGAGTATGGAAACAGTTGGTCTTCAGAGGGAAACCACGCACTTCACCATGAGGTAAACCTGCTGAAGTTTCTTTTTCACACATGAGCACCACCATGACTGAAAAAGTCTCCGGAGGTTTGATCTGCTTTTCTGTGTTTTTCAGTTTGTTCGAGGAAACTTCCAGACTTGTCACTCTGCAAAGGGCACTGATGCTCCATTTAGACGTGTTTACAGCTGCTGGGCAAATAACTGTTTCCACTTAATAAGAATAAAGCCTCACACAGCCATGTGAACAACTGCTGCATGTTTGCTTAATGATTCTGTGAAAAGTGGTCAATGCTTTAGTGTGTGCTTCACCATTCATTTTATTAAACTATCATTACCTTCATTACTCAGAGCATCTAATTCAGAATTATTTTTCTTGTTTTACTTCCATTTACTGCTTGTTATCCAAAGCCAGATTAAAATCATTTATGTGGAGTAAAATCAATGAGAAATCAAGTTTGATAACTTTAATCTACAAACCCTAATTCCAGTGAAGTTGGGATGTTGTGTAAAAAAAAAAAACATTTAAACAGAATACAAAGGTTTGTAAATCATTTTTGACCTACATTCAATTAAATAAGTGACAAAGCCACAACACTAAATGTTCAAATTGATAAAATTCTTCAAATATTCACTTATTTTGAATTTGGTGCCTGAATCACTTTCTAAGAAAAGACTAAGAAAGTTTAATAATGCTCAAAAACACCTGTTCGGATCATTCAATAGATGATCAGGTTAATGGAAACAGGTGAGTGTCATGATTTAATCTAAAAGGAGCATTTATGATAGACTCAGCTGTTCTCAAGCAAAGATGGGGCGATGGGGTGTTGTTGGTGCCCATGGCATGGGTAACTTGCTCACCTGTGAAGGCTCCATTAATCAAAGGTACATACAGGTCTTGGAGCAACATGCTGCCATCCAAGTGACGTCTGTTTCAGGGGTATCTCTGCTTATTCCAGCAAAACAATGAAGACACATTCTGCTCGAGTTACAGCAGCGTGGCTTCAGAGTAAAAGAGTGCAGGTACTAGACTGACCTGCTGCAGTCCAGACCTGTACCCCAGTGAAAAAGTGCAGAGCATTACGAAGAACAATGGAGACCCCGGACTTTAAAGCTGCTGAAGTCATATACAAGAAAGTAGAAAAATGCACCTAAAAAGCTTCAACAATTAGTGTCCTCACTTTCTAAACACTTACAAAGTGTTGTAAAACGGAAAGGTTTAGAATAGATTTTAAGGTTCTTTTATTAGTTTTTAAATCTCTTAATGGTCTTGGTCCCTCTTATTTATGTGATTTGCTTTTATCATATGAGCCCAGTAGAGCCCTCAGGTCTTCAGGTAGTGGTCTTTTAATTGTTCCTAAAGTTAGAACTAAAACATACGGTGAAGGTTCCTTTTGTTATGATGGCCCTCTTCTGTGGATCAGTCTACCTGAAGACCTGAGAGCAGCACCTACTGTTCATATGCTTAAAAGAAAACTCAAGACCTACCTTTTTAGTCTGGCTTTTAGCTGATTTTAATCATTTCTGTTTCTTATTACCTTTTTTTATTTAAAAATTGTAATCCTCTGAATCATATTATTTTGAATTTTATTCTCTGTGTACTCACTTTTAGTTAAAGATAACGTTTAGTCTTCCTCAGTTCTTTAATTCTGTTTTGTGATTCAGAATTTCCTTTTTATGTCTTGGTGTGTTTGATTAATTTTGTGTGTGCGTTGCATGTGGATTGTGAGGGTGGATGGGGTCTTTTTTTTCATTTATATGCAACTTTCTACATTTTATGTCATTTATTGTTATTTTATTTTATTTCTTATGTGAAGCACTTTTGCTACAAATCTTTGTATGAAAAGTGCTAAATCAATTTTGATTGATTGAATGACTGAACACAGTGGTAAACATGTCCACGTAGTGTTTTGTACATATAAACTAAGGCCAAAATAGTTCCTCGATTAAATCAAATTATAAATTCAAATTATTTGATTATTAAAAAGCCTGGAGGCTTTCTGTAACCTGGACCACTATACAGGACACTGTGTTTGGCACGAACGGTCATTTCTGAGTATTTTTGCTGATCATGTCCATCTTTCTATGACCACAGTGTGCCCATCTTCTGATGGCCACCAGCAGGATTACCCTAACCCTGCACAGCAGCACACTCAATATCTGTAATCAGGCAGATCCATCCAGCCAAGCTCCAGTCTACAATGATTGTGAGCAGCCCAAAATGAACAACACTACAAACTTCTAGATTAGATTAGATAGAACTTTATCAATCCCTAAGGGAAAACTCCCTCAGGGAAATTAAGAATCAGTAGCAGCTGATTAGTACAGATATAAAAATAGATTTAAAAAAGAAAAAATTGATCTAAATAAAACTATTGATAGACGAAAATATAAATAAAATAAAATAATAATTCTCTATAATAATATTTTTGCTCCACTTCGGACATGTTTTGACGACAGTTTGTTCTGTAGTGCAGCAGCCTCTGCCTACAACATGATCTGATTGGCCCGTATAAATGTTGATTGATGGAACGATCTCCCAATCACCTGCTGGATGTGCATTTAAAGGTTCTGCCTTTTCCAAACAATTCCTCTGGACTGTTTTCCAGATGGACTTGTGAAATATATTGAACGGTCCACCTAGTGTGCCAGGTTAGGATAACACACCATGTTTAAAGCTCAAATCATCTCAGACTCAATCACATAGAGCTCTTTTGAATGTGGTGGAACAAGGAGATTCACATTATGAATGAGCAGCTGACACATCTACAGCAACTGTTTAATGCTACAGTGGAGATATGGACCAAACTCTCTGTCAGCACCTTGTTGAATTAATGCCTTAATTAATGAAGAACTAAGGCATGTCCGAGGGAAAAAGCAAGTTGTACCTAATAAAGTGGCCGGTGAGTGTATATTTGTCACTTGTCATGCGGAGCAGCAGATAATACAGACATAAGTTGATAACTGGCAAAGAAACCTCTCATTAAACCCCATAGAGAAAGAAACACCAACATGATAAGCTGGAACCAGCCTGGTTGATTCTTGGTATTACATCTGTTAGAAAAAAAAACAAACAAACTGCTGATGGAAATAATTTAGAAATACATCCGATAAACTCCTACTATGTTCTGCACTGTTAAGACAAATCACAGCCTCTAAGTGCAGCATTACATTTGCTAATTTCCTTTGTGTTAAACTTGAATTCATTCTCCGTGGTGGCTTCTGCTCTGCTTGAGGTGTCCTGTGATCTCTTACGTAATCTAACCTCATGTGCAGGACTACAGTGATCAGCAAACACGTTTTTATAACAACAAGGAAGCTCGAAAACTCAAAGGTCAGTGAAAGCAGTCACACTAATAAGACTGACTAACCTGTCAGTCAGACCAGCTCAGAGCTTGTAAACACAGACAGTAAAGGCCGTTGGTACAGTAACAGGTGGCGGCGTGCCCGGCAGTAAGAGGAAGCACAGACGCCACTGGGAGCAGCTTTTCTGGTAATGCTGAGAGGGCGTAGGAAAAGGTCTATTAGCCAAAAATATGTTTGATTTTGTTGAGCAATTATGTATTGAGCAATATAATCAGTAATGACTTTCCAGAAATCCACCACATCTGTTTTGTATTAAAGTTTATCCTGTCTGTCACATTTATAGTTGTTGTTTCTATCACTGGTTTCTCTATGTCACAAGGGCCAGGTTTTGTATCAAGATCACTGATTAGGAACTTTATCTAATGTTTATTATATTGTGGGCACTTGATACTTCAACAACATGACTTTTTATTGGAAAAAAAAGATTTATATGGCAATATATCCTGATATGTTGTCTCCCCACCTCTGTATCAAATCAGTGGATACTTGCAAATACACCCCCCACTGGAATCTTTTACTAATGAAGACCTTTAGTCTTTGTTAAATGCTTTTCCTTTTATTATCCCACTTTAGCTGATTTTATTATGCACCCAATGTAACACTTTCTCATTTTACCAAATTATTTATCTATTTTTTATTTTATATTGTTGTATTATTTTATATATGTATTTACACATTATCTATCTTACCCTCTACTATTTTTGAGTATTTTTTATTATTATTTTAGTTTTAGCGCCTGTGTTTCCCCATTTTTAATTCAAGATAGTTTTTCCTCAGTCCTCTAATTCTGTTTTCTGTCAGAATTTCCTTTTTATGTCTTTGTGTGTTTGAGTAAGTGAGTGTGTATATTGAATGTGGTTTGGGGGAGGGAGGATTGTGGGGTCTTATGTTTTCATTTTATGCAATTTTCTGCTTTTTATTCCACTTGTTATTTTATTTTATCTTTTTCTCATGTAAAGCACTTTGTATTACAAATTCCTATATGAAAAGTGCTATAAAAATAAAGTTTGATTGATAGATTGATAATGGCTACAATATTAGATTCCAACAATCAAGTACACAAGCAAATGAAAATACACTATATTGCCAAAAGTATTGCCTCACTCATCCAAATAATCAGAATCAGGTGTTCCAGTCACTTCCATGTCCACAGGTGTATAAAATCAAGCACCTAGGCATGCAGACTTCTTTACAAACATTAGTGAAAGAATGGGTCGCTCTCAGGAGCTCAGTGAATTCCAGCGTGGAACTGTGATAGGATGCCACCTGAGCAACAAATCCAGCTGTGAAATTTCCTCCCTCCAAAATATTCCACAGCCAACTGTCAGCTGGATTATAAGAACATGGAAGTGTTTGGGAACCACAGCAACTCAGCCACCAAGTGGTAGGCCACGTAAACTGACGGAGCGGGATCAGCGGATGCTGAGGCGCATAGTGAAAAGAGGTCGCCAACTTTCTGCAGAGTCGATCGCTACAGACCTCCAAACTTCATGTGGCCTTCAGATTAGCTCAAGAACAGTGCAGAGAGCTTCATGGATGGGTTTCCATGGCCGAGCAGCTGCATCCAAGCCTCACATCACCAAGTGCAATGCAAAGCGTGGATGCAGTGGTGTAAAGCACGCCGCCACTGGACTCTAGAGCAGTGGAGACGCGTTCTCTGGAGTGACCAATCACGCTTCTTCATCTGACAATCTGATGGACCAGTCTGGGTTTGGTGGTTTCCAGGAGAGCGATACTTGTGGGACTGCATTGTGCCAAGTGTAAAGTTTGGTGGAGGGGGGATTATGGTGTGGGGGTGTTTTTCAGGAGCTGGGCTTGGCCCCTTAGTTCCAGTCAAAGGAACTCTGAATGCTTCAGCACACCAAGACATTTTGGACAATTCCATGCTCCAACTTTGTGGGAACAGTTTGGAGCTGGCCCCTTCCTCTTCCAACATAACTGTGCACCAGAGCACAAAGCAGGTCCATAAAGACATGGAGGACAGAGTCTGGTGTGGATCAACTTGACTGGCCTGCACAGAGTCCTGACCTCAACCCCATAGAACACCTTTGAGATGAATTAGAGCAGAGACTGAGAGCCAGGCCTTCTCATCCAACATCAGTTCTCACAAATGCTCTTCTGGAAAAATGGTCAAAAATTCCCATAAACACTCCTAAACCTTGAGGACAGCCTTCACAGAAGAGTTGAAGCTGTTACAGCTGCAAAGGGTGGACCGACGTCATATTGAACCCGATGGATTAGGAATGGGATGTCACTTAGGTTCATATGTAAGTCAAGGCAGGTGAGTGAATACTTTTGACAATATAGTGTAAATTATGACCTGTTCAAAATCTGAGGAACAGTTAAAAAATGGCACAAACTTGCATTTTGCACTGTTGGATCTGAAGAAGGTTCTAAGTAGAGCTACAAAATGGGAACGAGGGACAAAACAATTTTAGCCTGCAATTTATTAAAAACTGTATTTAAACTCAAACATGTTTAAATACAGTTTTGTTTAAATAAAAATTATCCTCCTGGAAGCCCTCACATCATGCAGCCTGAACCACTTTTGAAGTGAACAACAAGATTGGTGGAGCTGCTCATTATGGACTTCTTTGTTGGCAATTTATTTCTGTTGGTCCTAAACTTTTGATCAGCTGATAAATAGCCTATTTCACTTTAATTTTTGTTCTCAATAAATTGCTAACTCAAATATTTTGTCTCTCATTCCCATGTCATTTTAAAGCTCTACTTGGAACCTTCTTAAGATCCAACAGTGCAAAATGTTAATTCTTGCCATATTTTAACTGGTCTTAAGATTCTGATCAGGAGTTTATGTACTTAGCTGTACACTTTCTTCCACTTGTTATGCCCAAAACTATAATTATACGTGGTAAACGTTTTAATTGTTTGTTACATTTTAGTCACAAGACCATATTACATAAGACTAGAGGAACAATGTTAATCATAATATCATTGGGTGGGGACAGCATGATGATGCAGCAGGTAGTGCATGTATGGGTTCTTTCTGGGCACTCCTGCTTCCTCCCCTGGACCAAAAGCATGCCCTTTAGGTTGAACGTTGACTCTAAATTGCACTTAGGTGTGAGTTTGAGTGTGAATGGTTGTCCATCTCATGTCGCCTGGTGTGGTGGTAAGGGTGAACACTGCCTATCGCCCAACCCCAAAAGGCATCAGCAGTACAGATTATAGATGGATGCTTGGTATGATGGACATTTGCCTTCAAATCAGTATCAGTTCTTCAAGGTAAACTTTCACAAAGTCAGGCTTATGGCTAAGTAATTATCCCAAACAGGTGCTAATGACCAGGGTATTTATATGTAGGTTTACACAGTCATAAACTGAAACAGAACCAGATGAGGGGGCCTTAAAACTGACCCAGGAGCTGTGAAACTGAGCAATTAAAGTAAAGTAATACAAAACCTCAATTTCAATGAAGCTGAGACAATGCATAAAATGTAAATAATTCAGACAACTTGATTAATCCCCAAAGGGCAATTCTGTTCACAGTTACCTGGTCTTGTTTGGAGCCATCCAAACAAATCAGGGAACAAACAAACAACTCAAGACATGTGTAGCAGCAGGCTTGTCACAATAATCAATACATCGATTAACCGCACGATCAAAAAAAACGTCCTCGGTAAGTTTGCTGGCCTCGATAAACTGACAAGTGCATGCATGTTTGTTTTCCTCCTCTCTTTCTACCATAGAGGCTGAATGAGAAGATGGCTTACTCTGTCCATCTTTCTGCGAAAGACGCCTGGTGCTCCCAGCCCAACATGGCTCTAAATCTCTAGCCAGACTCTTCTTTTCTGTTGTTCCCAAATGGTGGAATGAGTTACCTAACTCCATACGATCCTCAGAGTCCCTTTCTACTTTTGAGAGATGTCTGAAGACTCATCTGTTCAGGGAACACTTTGGCACTTAATCTGATCTTCTCCTGTTTGTCCTCAGAGGTAGAATGAATCAGAAGGTCTCAGACCAGCTCTTAATGAATATTTAGCACTGAATTTTGAATGCTTGGAATGTTGATCGATGTTGTTGACTTGAATTTTTGTTGCTGACTTGAATTATTCGCTGTGACTTGAATTATTGTTGTGATAAGCTGCATTATATAAAAAAAAAAAAACTGGCACTTCTTCTGGCACTAGATGGCAGCACCTGTGGCCAATTGACTTGAAGCACTTCGATGCACTTGCTACGGTTTTTCCCCTCAGTCCGAATTCTTGCTTGGTTTGTACGTTGCTTTGGACAAAAGCGTCTGCTCAATGAAATTGTAGAATTGTAGAATCTCTTAACACCAACGTGCATCGGTTCTATAGTGGATTTAACGGATTTATAGCGGAGTGAGCATCTGTCACTCATGCAATTTTGGGGGGGGGGGGGCGCTCGAGGTAATGTGAGCGTCATGAGGAGTAACAAGGAAACAAACTCTAATATAAATGGTGGCGTGAAAGCGATGGTTCCTAAGCCGGCTGCCACAGCCCCAGGGTGGGAATAGTTTGGTTTTAAACAGAATGAACAAGGTGTGAGCTCGTGAACACCGACGAGCTGATATGTCGTATTTGTTTGAAAGTAGTGGCGAAGAAGAAGAGGAGAATCAGCGGAGCCTTCATCCCGACAGTCAAGGCTTACTGAGGCGTTTGGTCGGCAAATTACATATAAATAAAACAGTGCAAAATGGTGCGCACACAGACAGTGTCATTCACTGCATTGCAAAAGGAATGCAGCCCTTCAATACGGTTGAAAAGTCACCAATGTTTCAAACGTTTGACAGACAGTACAAATCGACTGGGAGAACGTACATGTCACAAACAATTCAGGAACTGTATAAACTCCATTTTGTTTATTGTTTTTATTGTTTTGTGTGTGTTTTTATTGGAGTTTTGTTTTTTTTCTTTACAGAGATGGGCTATTTTTTTGTCCGTGATTAGTATAATTATTTTATTTACATGCAATTTTTCCTAAAAGAGAGTCCATTTCATTTTCATTGTTTTTTTCTCTTTTTTTGTTTGTTAAATTAACTGTATTGTTTGCTTATTTTATTTAAAAGAGTTTGACCTTCCAATTACAGTTAAAGTATAAGTTCGGTTTTTACAGCTTTCACATTGTTTATAGAATGAAGTAGAACAATATACTCACCCAGAAGGCTTTCCTGATCCAAACAGTGCTTCAGGAGATATTTAGATCTAAAATCGAGTGGCGGACATCCGTATAATGGTAGCACACGGGGCATGTATAGCGCCGCTCCTACAACTGCATTAATCGGCCAAAAACTCATTAGTTTCACCAATATTTCATCATGGTCCGCTCGGGCTACTCCTCCATTACAGTCTGCGTCACTCCAGACATGTTTGTGTGACTGTGCTGACCTCTGAACTGAAGAAGAAGAGCACTTGCTCCGCACATGCGCAGTACGGCTCATTGTTTAAGGGAAGACAGCCGGCTACACAACGACTTTCTTCTTCCAGTTTTTTGCAACATGGACGAATATCTATCGAATGAAGATGTTGTGAATATGATGGATGTCCTTACAGTTTCGAGCCAGAGCTTACAGATGAGGAGCTCATAGAAAGGAGGACGCGGAGGCAGCGCTCCAGAGAGTACTGCACAGGCGCGGAGGCAAACATTCTTCTTCTTCAGTTCAGAGGTCAGCACAGTCACACAAACATGTCTGGGGCGACACAGACTGTAATGGAGGAGTAGCCCGAGCGGACCATGATGAAATATTGGTGAAACTAATGAGTTTTTGGACGACTAATGCAGTTTTAGGAGCGGCGCTGTATGCCCCGTGTGCTACCATTATAAGGATGTCCGCTGCTCAATGTTGGATCTAAATATCTCCTGAAGCACTGTTTGGATCAGGAAAGCCTTCTGGGTGAGTATATTGTTCTACTTCATTCTATAAACAATGTGAAAGCTGTAGAAACCGAACTTATCCTTTAAATACTCTTAAGGAATCAAAGTTTATTGCTTTCGATATGGTCTACTCACTTTATTATGACATAAATTATAATTACATTGATGAAAAAATGACTTTCAAAATAATTCTACTGACAATAACATCTTTTATCGTCAATAATTTTTTGGACAATTACCATCCAGCAAAATATGTCATCGTCACAGGCCTATGTAGCTGCATACCGACGACCACATTCCCCTGTCAGTACCCACAGGTGAGTAGGTTCATAAGAGACAGGGGAGTATCATGATTGAGTATGAACATAGCATACCAAAAGGCTCAGTCATTCACAAGTTCACCACATGATAAACAACTGTGTGAACAAATAGTGTAACAGTTTCACAACAGTGTTTCACAACTGTAGGGAATTCCAGGATTTCCTCATCTACAGTCCATGATATCATCAAAAGATAGAATGAGACATGCACGTGAGCTGCAAGGATGAAAATCAACATTGAATGCCTGTGACCATTGATCCCCCAGACAGCACTGCATGAAAAACCAGCATCACTCTGTAAAGCAGGGGTCGGCAGGTAAGTTTGGCCTTGGGCCAAAATGTTTCTGAATGGCAACTGAATGGTGGGCCAAAACATCACATCAAGCAGAAACATGTTTTCTCTCTCTCTTTCTTTTTAAAAAACCCTTTTCCCTTATCTATAGGCTACTTATAAATTGTGTGAATACAAAATGTATGCTAATTTAAGAAAGTAATTTGTTTTAAATAAAGTAACTTTATTTCTCAGACTGTTAGTGTGTTATTACTGCTTTAGCTTTGCCTTATAAAACTGCTTAAAATAGTAACTTGGTGACAATAAAGCTGCTGTCTCTGATCAGCAACTTGACTGTCTTTTAAGTCATCATAAATGTGCCATAGCCAACTATATTTTTTTCTCCACATATTTAATAAAAATGTCAGTAATTTCCAGTTTGAAAGTAACCACTTCCTTGAGCCGAACTGCAATAAAGATTTATAAAAAAAAAAGACTTTCAGGATTGGGCTGTGATTGTCGGTTTTTGTGATAGCAGCGCTATAACACTACTCTTTTTTTTTTAATAGGCTAGTCCTTTTCAGGGACGTGCTGGGGCTGAAAATCAACCCAGGATTTTTTGGGACCAGACCGGCCGAATGTTCATCAGAGCGAGGGGCGGGGGGCGATAGTGGTGCTGCTTGATATTTTCAGCCTCCCCCAGTCGGACTAACACAAGCCACCGCGCTGCTGATTGATGTTCGTGATTGCGGTGGCTTGTGTTAGTCCGACTGGGGGCGGCTGCTGATTGATATTTTCAGTGGTGCACGCTGCGGTCGCCGGCCGTCTAGGTGTGCCGGCCATTCGGGAGCTTTCCCGGTTTCCCCGATGGCCAGCATGTCCCTGCCCCTTTTAAATCAGATTTTCAATTTCATCTAGCTGGCCAGATATTATTGGAGACGGGCCAATTTTGGCCCGAGGGCCGTGAGTTGCCGACCGCTGCTGTAAAGGATGCTAGTTTTTCACTTCAGAAAACCACTGTCAGTTAACACAGTTCATTTCTACATCTGCAAGGTCAAGGTCAAACTCCACCATGCAAAGTTAAATATCAAACATACCCAGAAACTTCACCCACTTCTTAGAGCCAGAGCTCTTCTGAGACGGACTGAGGCAAAGTGGGAAAGTCTGCTGTGGTCTGACGAGTACACACTAAGAGTCAAGGTGGTGGCTCTTTAACGCGTTACGTTGATTGCAAACTGCCTGGGAATTTAAGAATGGCTCACAAACAAAAGGCTCATTCACGCTGCAAATCAAAGTATTAAAAGTAAACAATTCTGGCAAATGCTTGTCATTATTATGCTATAAATGCTTAAACTGTGTGTTATTACGAGGGATGTAACGGTATGAAAATTTCATATCACGGTTATTGTGACCAAAATTATCACGGTTATCATTATTATCGTGGTATTGTTGCAGTGTGCTCAAAATGTTCAAAAAGTACTTTAACACAATTGAAATCATTTAACCCCTTTAATTTTATAATTTTAACAGTTCTTTTGTCTTTTTGGTCAATAATGGTGTCAGGAAATGTCCTATAAGTAAATTTGTTTAAAAAATTTTCATTAGAAATTAAAGTAAATAATTCTAGCAAGCATTTCTCATTATTATGTCATAAATGCTTAAACTGTGTGTAATTACAAGAACAGAAAAAAAAAATTTGAACTTCAAACAGGTTTCTCTTCGTAAATAATTGTAAATTGAACATGTTTATTTGAACAAGCTCTAGAATCATACTAATGCTATTATTTACGACAATAACAAATTATTTACACTAAAAATACTGATAAACCACCTGTAATCTACTCAGGTATGGCTCATTGAATCTTCTCTCTCTCTCCAGCTCAGTCAGCTCATTCACTCGAGGAGTTACAGTACTTTTAATCACGCCAGTCTTTTTCTTCCGCCACAGCTTTGTGTTTTCACACCATGAGCTATTGACACAATGTGGTGATCAAACATGGTCTACTGGAAATTAAAACATGGAGCAATAACTAACCACAGGAGATTTTAGGGTTTGAGCTAAGCTAACTAGCGGTGGGCGAGCTCTGTCTGTTTCTTATCTTTTTTAATGCCCGCATGCTTCTGGCTGCAGAAGGAGGCATTTCGCAGACAACCAAAGTCCAATCCAGACGCTTGCAAGGAGCGCGCGAGAGCAGTCCATGAAAGCACGCTTATAGCACTGTTTAGGCTCAAATATGTACTAAATGACTTCGCTTCAGATTAATTATGGACGCTAGGACACTGGATTACAGCGGACGAAAGCAGTATGAACGAAAAACAGGCACGCTTTTTGTGGACTATGGAGCTTTTCGGGTCTGGCTGCCCTGTTAGATGGACCTTTGTTGTCAGCGAAAATGCCCCCGGACCTCCAGCTGCATTTGAGACATCCAAAAAGTGCTCCAGAGTGTTGCTCAGCATGAGGGTGAGTAGAAAATGAGGCCAAATCGTTGTTTGGGTGTAGTGTTCCTTTAAGAATGATGTCTATCTGCTTGTCATAGACTTGTGAGTGAGGCAAGACATGTAAAGAAATAAAAGTTGTCTGTCCCTTTAAAGTGTGTGAAGAAAGATACCTTGTGCTTTTTGGATCTTTTGCCATCATTTTCAGAGTGATGGTGCTTTTCTTTGTGCCGCTTTTCTTTGTGCTTCTTCTCGTGTCGATGGCTGGTGGACCCCTCATCCTCGTCCTCAATCAGCAGGTCATACCTGGAACTTTTGAGGCGGTTAAGGATAGGTCTGTGCTCAAAACACTTACACTTTGGGTAATATTAACAATGGCTCAAAGTAGAAGCCAAGCTACAAGATTAAACATGTTCCAAATTCAAACTTAGGTCTATCATCTTTGGGGACCTGAATTAAAGTTCTTAAATTGAAGAATTATTTAAAACTCCTCCTTGTTTTTTTTTTCTTCCGGTAATAAAACCAAAAGTTGCTGGGAATTCTGTCAAAAGTGTAGTCAGTGTTCACAATTTATGTGTATCGGGATACATATCATATCGTGGCCTCAGTATTGGGATTGTTATTGTATCATGGGATTGCTGGAAATACCCAGCCCTAGTTAAGGAAATCTCCAGAGTTGTGAGGAAAGTTGAAAAGGCAAACAAAGACTAAAAACATGAATCGGTTGAAGCTGAGTTAAAAACCACAGGCTGACATGTTGTGACATGAAGTGGAAATATGGGACAGTAAAATTCCAGCTTATTGAAACACAAGGATACTCTTGTTTAGGCTTCACCTGGTCCTTCAGGGCCAGTTTGGAGCGGTTTTCCAGGTCTTTCTCGTAAGCCTTGAAATCATCTTTGGTGTACTTCCCACCTGTGATGAAGGAGGTCATGGGTAAGAGCTCTGTTTATGAAATACTGTGTCAGACATATCACGAGGTAAGAAGAAACATCAGCGGTAGTTACACAGAACAGGTTTACACAGGTGTGAAGTGTCCACGCTCCAGAACAAAGACAGAAACACTTGAAAACCACAAAAGCGCATACCAATCCCTTTCCACCTGATCTTTGCAACAGACTGGCTGAAGTCCACATGAATGCGGCGATCATCAATGAGCACGTTGTCCATCTTAAAATAAGCCTTTTCACAATCCTCTTGCTGCAGAGACAGAAAGCAAAGGAAGAAGAGAAATGTTGGAGTTAATGTGAGGTCTAGTGGAAATACAGTTTTCAAGGACATGATGAATATCTGTTCAACAGAAACACATCCTGTTTATACACCAAACTGCTCCTTTCCTTAGAAGTCTGATTAACTGGATAAGCAGTCTGAGGCTAAAACTGTGAACCTGTTCAGAACTGTACGCTTCATTTCATCACTGTGGTTGAGTAGGATGGCAACATTGCAGCATATTGAGAGGAAAAACCGCCTGTAAGCCCGTATGAGTCAGCAGTTTTCCAAATAAAAGCCACTCATATTAGCTTTGAATTTGTTTTCATGTAACAGTTTATGATGCAGTGATCTAAATTTATACCACTGATGATAATAGTGTTGCTGGGCCTAATAGAAATAATCTAAGATTAAACAGACAGTAGAGGCAGTGAGGTCTTTTTGGTAATGGTTTTTGGTTCTGTAAACCTTCCTCTGTGACTCTGCAGGTCCAACATGAAGATTTGCAGGTTGAATCTGCCTGTGAATCAAATCCAGCTGCATTGCCAGGTCACTAGAGTGCAGGATTGTTTTGGAGATCTACTCAGATTTACCTACAGGGATGAATCCAAGATGAGATGATCATTTATTACTTTCAGTGAAATTCATAGAGGCTTAATTGTGTAGGAAAAAAATCTTCAACAGTATTTTGAAGGCTAGTACTGTATCTAAACAGTATCTAACCATAACAGTATTGCATTTGTTTTAGACTGTAGTTCAGCCTCTGCCTGCTAGTTGCTAGCTGCAAACCTTCTAAACGGAAGAGTCACTTTGCCCATCACTCCCACCAAGAAATCTTTGGCACATTTGAACCTTAAAATGAAAACAGCAGCACCTGTTGACTCTGCATTATTATAACATCAGATTTATAAGCAAACAGATTTACTACCTGACAAAACTGCTCTATAATGGTTCTTGTAATTGTTGTTGCTTTAATTTATTGTTATACCATATTATATTGCATAAATTAATTTAGAACTAAAATGACAATCATGCGTTTACTTTGAAAATCAGGTTCATCAACAAAAACAACACTTACTCGACTTTTGTTTTTAATTTGTCTACTGGTTTATCTATACTTCATATCATCCTTTATTTTTTTTAACTTTAATTCCTTATTTTTGTATCTACAACTTCTATTCTTTTATTGCTATCATTTCGCTTTTACCTTTGTTAAATCTCTAAATGTCCAGTGTTTTTTCATTTCAGAGTAATGTAAACTTTTCATCGGAGCCTTGTTTTTGTTCTTTCTGGTGTTATTTATGTTTGTCTCGCACATATTTTTTTTACTTTTTTTCTGTTAATGTGATGCGTTTGGTGGTAGATGTGTTGAATTAACAATGACACACAAATAAAGTCCGACTGACTGACCTTTCCTTCATGCATGAACATTTTTTTATCTCAAATTGATTGAAGAGTCATATTGAGGGTCTGTAGTTGCCCATCCCTGGTCTATTTTGATCTTCACATTTACCACTTGAAAAAAAAGGCCTTTTTTTGATTTAGTAAATTGAAGCACAGATTCCAGTGAACTCACCTTCTCAAACTCAATAAATGCATAACAGAGAGAATCTCCAGTTTTCCAGTCTCTGATTATCTCACAGCTAAAAGACAAAAACAACAAAAAGATTAAAAAGTACACATCTGAAGAAAATACTTTGCACAATGACACAACAAACTAACAGAGATTATTCACACAGTTGTTTTGGTTTTTCATTAGGGATTGTGTCTATTGATGGGCAATTTTTAATGTATTTTATCAGCACTTTTCACACATGCAACCCCTGATATCATGAGGATAACACCTCGGCAGCCTGAGTGAGTTCACTGCTGTGGTCACTCACACTTGCTCCGCTCAGCAGGAAGTAGTCCTTACTGGACGGCAGAGAAGTGGTGGAGCGGGGGCGGGGATCACCGACAAGCAGAAGGGAAGCCAGTGTTGTAATATGATGAGCAATTTATATCCTCACTTCATGATACGTGTTAAGAAGTGTGTCAGTAGCATCGATTAAAGAGCTGAGGGCAGCACTGAAGCTCACAGACTTTGAAACAGTGTCATCAAGTGCACAACGATTTCAGGAGAAAGAAAGCTGCAGCGTTTCAGCTCTAGGGATGTAACGGTATGACATTTTTGTATCACGGTTATTGTGAGCAAAATTATCACAGTTATGATTATCATGGTGTTATTGCAGTGTGCTCAAAATGTTCAAAAAGTACTTTAACACACAACCCATTTACTGTTATAATTATAACAGGTATTTTTTCTTTTTATCAATAAATGAGTCAAGAAATTCCCTTTGAGTACATTTTTTCACACTTTTTAATAGGAAATAAAAGTAAACAAGTCTGGCAAGTATTTGCCATTATTATGTAATAAATGCTTTGAAAGTGTGTCATTACTAGGGATGGGAATTTCGACTAATTTCCCCGCCGACTAGTCTCAAATTTTATTTGCGACTAGTCGACTAGTCTATAAGCAAGAAAACTCGCAATTTAATAGACATATTAAGTTATAAGTTTAACATGCAAATGTGTTTTTAGGAACTATTTAGCCCAAACATTCAGGACAAACTGTTAATCTAAATTCTATTGATGTAACAACAACTGACTGAATAAAGTTGAACAATTTAAAGAGAAATACATTTCTGATACGTTTGCCAATGCAGTGCATGCCATTTATTATGAATACTGCTTTGGTATGAAACTTAGATGCAGCAGCATGACAATTCCAAACGTACAACATAGTAGCCTAGAATAGAATTTCCCTGAAATCTCTGGCACTTAAGACTAGTGCACGATTCAAGAAACTTTCATTTCTTAAGAATATTTAACTGTAATTGGAAGGTCAGGATATTTAAAATAAAATAAATGGAACAAGAAATATTGTAAATTTAACAAACAAAAAAGAGAAAAAAAAGCAATGAAAATGAAATGGCCTATCTTTTAGCAAAATTGCATGTAAATAAAAATAATTATACTAGTCAAAAACAAAAAAAATAGACCCTGTCTCTGTAAAGAAAAAACAAAACTCACACAACAATAAAAACTCTGGCCTAAATGGAATGGAGTTTATACAGTTCAGGAATTGTGACATGTACTTTCTCCCAGTCAATTCGTACTATCTGTCAAACGTTTGTAACTGCTGGCTTTTCAGCCGTATTGAAGGGCTGCACTTCTCGCAATGTAGCGAACGACACTGTCTGTGAGCGCATCATTTTGGGCTTTTATCTATCTGTTCTTTGTCGACCAAACTCCTTAATAAGTGTTGACTGTCGGGACAAAGGCTCTGCTGCACCTGCACATCTTCGTCGCCACTACTTTCAAACAAATGCGACATATCAGCTCGTAGGTGTTCATGAGCTCACACCTTGTTCATCCTGTTTAAAACCAACACATTCTCACACTGGGGCAGCCGGCTTAAGAACCGTGTCGTTTGTGCCATCATTCACTCCAAAGTTTTGACAGATGCTCACTCGGCTATAAATCCGCTAAATTTGCTATAGAACCGATGCACCCCGGTGTTAAGAAAGATAGACGTAGTGAGCCATCTTCCCATTCAACCTCTTTGGTAGTAAAAGAGGAGGAAAACAAACATGCAGGATACTGTAGGTGGCATTAAGAGGCAGAGGAATGTTTTTTTGTAATACGGGAGAATTACGGGAAAGAATTAATACGGGAGGACGGCGGGAAAGAGGGATAAAATACGGTAGTTTCCCGGCCAAAACGGGAGACTTTACAGCTCTGCGCAGAGGCGTGAAGAACAAGATGCATGATGCTTAATGTAGCGTTTAACCGAC
This sequence comes from Scarus forsteni, assembly GCA_036419115.1. Taxonomy (NCBI): domain Eukaryota; kingdom Metazoa; phylum Chordata; class Actinopteri; order Labriformes; family Labridae; genus Scarus; species Scarus forsteni. The sequence goes on along the minus strand of JAZDUH010000026.1, from coordinate 763,483 downwards.
TAGTAAAATACTAAACGATTAATAAATAAGTAGGCGGTTAACCGATTAAACGACTAGTCGCGAACATCCCTAGTCATTACAAGAAAAGAAAAAAACAGATTTGAACTTTAAACAGGATTCTCTTCATAAACAATTGTAAATGAACATGTTCGAAGTTTTGAGACGACCAAAATATAAACTCAATCTTTTTCACATTCACTCACACATTTTGTTTAACCTGCAGCATTAGTGTCCATGTTACAGCTCGTTATATTAGACCAAGTCCAGGCCTTTTTTTAATTTCTATTTTACTGATGATAGTCCTTGAGGCAGTTAGCCCCCTTTATGACTCTCCTCTGATCTCCCCTCTCCCTGGCAGATCTCCTCCACGTCTCCTTCTCAAATTACGATTGATTAAATCCATAAAACACGAATTATGATGGAAAAAGACAATCAATTTCAAACTCCAGAATGTTTCTTTTTTTTTAAAGTTATTTTTTTGAGCTTTTATGGCCTTTATTTGATAGGACAGCTGGAGAATGACAGGAAAGCGGGTGAAGAGAGGGGGGAAGACATGCAGCAAAGGACTGTGGCCGGGATTCGAACCTACTGCCGCTGCTGGGGTTCAGAGGTCCCCGTACATGGGTGGACGCTGTACCAACTGAGCTAATGTCCGCCCCTCCAGAATGATTCCAATGCTATTATTTACAAGATTTATACATTATTTTGACGGAGAATACTGATAAACCGCCTGTTATTCACTCAGGTATGGCTCACTGGTTCTTCTCTGTCTCACACTCTCTACGGCTCAGTCCGCTCACAGAAGTGCAGCACTTCACGCGCGCCTTTTTCTTCAGCTGCAGCTTCCTGTTTTAGTCAGGGTGACTGTCTTCAAGCCGTTTCCGCTCAGCAACCTTGTAAAATCCAACACGACCAGACTCCAGAGTTCTTTTAGAGAGGAAAAGTCTCCGCTGTAATGTCTCTAACTTTCGCTCTCAGACTCAAAGACCAAACAATGTAAAAAGCACATGCCCGTCTCCGTCTGAGGGACCGCTGCTGCTTGATACAGATACATAGTTCTGGCCTATTCAGGCAATAAGCAGCATCACTGTGAGTTATTGACACAGCGTGGTGATTAAACTTGGTAACTCTGTAATTAAAACAGGACACAGTGATAATAACTGTGGGAAATTTTACTGCGGATTACCATTTTACCAGTAACTGTTACATCCCTATTCAGCTCTGTATCCAACAGCAGTAGGACACGGCCCTTTGGATGCTTGTGAATCCCTGTTGGGACTGTTTGGATCAGATGTTGAACAGAATTTTGATGGAGTGCACCGGAAACAACACTTTCATTCAAGTTTGTGTTTCTCTCCTTACAATTTATAAACTTCTCTAGCAACAAGCGTTTTATATCTGTCCTGTCAAGTCGCCCTTGCACAGGATGATGATATCAGCCCTCCCCACCCGCCTCTGTTAATTACCCTCATAATTCACTACTGCGTTCATACCCTCGGCTCATGCGGACTTTCTCCAGATAAAATTCCAAGGGGTGTGAGGAAATCCCCTGGACAAAGTCCGAGTGGCTGTTTGCGTTCCCACATACAGAATATCACCACCATGACAGCAGTTTGCTTCAATACTGCTCACAACTGTCTCTCTTACCATGACAAAAAGCCAAAAAACCGAGGAGAGTAGAGTCAGCAGCCCTATCACCATGTTAGGTAGATACTAGGGGTGTAACGAAATGGTCAACTCATGAAACGATACGAAATACAAAACAGGGCTCACGCTACAAAATAAAGATTATAGAAAATCACCAACAGTAGGAAGTTGTGCAAAAATCTCATTTTCCATATTTTCTTCCTAATGCAGACACACAAAAAACGTTGCTGCATCAGTACAAAATAAATGCTTTTTGAAAAAAAAACAAAATTGTAGTTTTTCCCCTTATTTAGACTAAAGTACAAATACAAACATGAAATCTCAATAAAAAGTGTTTTGCTGTTGTAACAATCAGGATAACTACATTCTTGAATGAAAAGGAAAACAAATAGCAGTCCTCAGAGCTGCAGTTTAGACCTATAAATGTCTGAACTGTGAACTATAATATTTAGCCTATAACAGTGCATATACTTCTGATCTTCAAGTATGATCAAATTCTGTCAACTCAACAGTAGATGTAAATATCAAATATTGTTTTTTATGCAGACTTACACAAACATACAGTTGCTGCCTGTCTCCAGTTCAAAGTAGTTTACGGTGAACTATAGCGGCATATTTTGCACACGGTTGTTGTTTTGTCCGCAATCTTCTCACCGTTCTCTCGTCTTTTACATGGGAAGCCAAAATAGGTCCACACAACCGATTTATTTGACGAAGGAGCGTCAGCTAATTCCTCGACCTCGTCTTCCTCCATATTGAAGCAAGTGTTTTGCTACGGGAGGCGAGGAGGGTAAAAATCACCAGTCGTGCGCGCTCCCCTTCCCGTTTTTTATTCTGCGCTTTTATTTCGTGCATCTTTGATTAATTTTATTTCGTCATTTTTTTATTTCGCAAAATTTCGTGGCACAAAATTTCGTTTCACCCCTAGTAGATACAACAGATAAAAAGTCCAGTGAGAAGATAGACTCACCTTTTAATCGTCCCAAAACGAGAAAAAATTATTTCCAGGTCCTCGTCCGTGGTCACAGGGTTCAGTTTGCACACAAACAGAACGTTCTCTGGAGGCCTCACGTCTGCGTCAGGGAGGTCGCCCACCTGTGGGAATAAACATCAGGAGAGAGTTCAAACTTCTGCATCCTATACTGCTTTTGCACAAAAATCTATGGGTCAATGCAGGTTTTTTTCAACCTGGGTTAACCTGCTATCAATCGGCAAGTGACTCTTTTTCTACTGCCAGCAGACCCGGTCTAATCAGCAGCAGATGAGCTTCATGGCTGTGTTTTTCCTCTAGCGTTGATGACATCATCAGTGCGACAAAACACATCCCGGTAAACTTTTGTCCCTCTTTAAAAATGTACAAACTCGTCGATGATGATACAAAGGTGGATGAAGTTTGTTGCTGAGATGGCAAAGAGTCACGTGAGTTACAGACAGAGGGGGGTGTGGGATGCTATGCTGTGGGGAAGTTATGCTGACGTGATACGTAAATTAGCGGGTTGACCGGGGTGTGATGTTCCGACTATAGCCAATCGGAGGCGAGTCGATAAAAACCTGTGCCCTTGCAGGGCAGTCGACCTGGGTCAAAATGCCGATTAAACCCTTTCAAACTGCCAACATGAGCCGATGGTTTAAGGGATTTTTGGCCAGTCTGAAAGGGGTATTAGTTACCGGTAAACAAAGACAGAGTCAACACAAACTTACCATCTCCAGCAGGATGGCCTGAGTCTTCGCCTCCTTCTCCTTCAACCTCTCCTCCAGCTCCTCTGCTCCCTTCCCGTCGGTATCATCGATGACTTCATCTGCTCCGATTCGACCGCTCTGGAAACAAACAGCAGAAAAAGTCAAAGTTATTCCTTAAATTTGTGCTTTTCAATGAGCTCAAGCTGCTTCAGCAACTGATATTCAGCCTCTTAATCGACCCTCTGTCATTATCATTACAGCTTATATTAATAAACAAACAGTAGTTCCTGCAAATACCACACATGCACTGTATTACTGCAAACAGACAATCTGCTGCTGTGGACCTGTCAACCAACATCAGCAACTATTTTAAACCTTTATTTAACCAGATAAAAACCCACTGAGATCAAAACCTCTTTCACAAGGATGACCTGGCCAAGAGGTCAACAGCACATGTCATGAAAAGACATATTTAAAAGTGACAATGTACAATAAGTTAGAATATATTTCGTGAGTTCAAGGTGTCTTGCAATTAAGTGCAGAAGCTTTTTAACATATATAACAAATCAGAAACACAGGCACTGTTTAACGGTCACACTGCTTATCCATCCGTATGGACTGAAAGGCTCCAAAACAACAACATCAGCAACAAAATCATTTAATATTTACTCTGAGGACCACTATTATAACCATTCATTTAATTCACTACCCACTTACTGACTGAAATGACTACATTAAGCAACATCAGTCCTTCCATGTCAAAATGATGATAGCTGCAAATGTTAATATTGGAACTAGAGCTGCAACTATCGAGTATTTCTGGAATCGAGTACTCTGACAATTATTTCTTCGAGTACTCGAGTACTCTAACAAAATATACTTCTTTGTTTTTAAACAAATAAATCAATTGTATACAATGCATCATGTTAGGGCTTTCAAAATGAGCAACCAAATGCCGTTTATTCCACAGAAAAAGGTTTTTATTTTAACAACTTTCAAAGTTTAAACCAGTACTGACTTAAAACAAAGCCAATACAATACTGATTTACAAAGCAGTAATATAATTCTGCAATTACATTTGTGAAGTGTGTTCTGGAGGGCATTGTGTAGTTTGGATTGAAATCCTTATCATGTTCTTAAATCCTGTGTCCTCCACCATGGAAAGAGGATGCATGTCTGTGATGAGCATATTTAAAATGCTGTAATAGTAATAGTTGCAGCCCTAACAACGTTCTATCGTGCTAAGCTACGTGCTAAGCTAACTCTGTTTGACATCAGACACACTGCACTGTGTTTTCTTTTCGTCCCTTCTTGTAGTGACCACACACTTGGGACACTCTCTGCCATTTCTTCTGCAGACTCTCTCCTTTCTGTTCCTCTCTTTTCTCTTCCTTCATGATTGTACAAGCCGCGCAGCAGCGGAGGTAGCAGGCGAGGTGTGCCACAGAAATGACCATCCGTGTCAAACACTGTGCACTGTATAGTAGTCCAGATATATATTTATATGTATAATTATATATTAAGCGAGGCTTCGAGGCACAAAATTTAATTCGAGGATATTTTGTTATAGAGTACTCGCGAATATTTGAGGAATCGTTTCAGCTCTAATTGGAACAATCCCCTATATAAGCTGTTGATGCTAACACCAAACACAATGCTAGCACTAATACTACCACTGCAACATCCAGAAAAGGTTATGATAAGGCATGATAAGGACAAACTGACGGTCTAGGCTACCAAGAATTTATCATAATCATTAGTATGATTTTGCTTCTTTGTGTTTGTCTCTGCATGCCTCTCTCTTCCTTCTTCTCTTTCTTCCCACTGAGACACAAACCAAAACTTCACCTGTTCAAAATAAGATCGCCTCTGCAAACAACAAAAGGTTTTTATCGTCTCACTGTAACTTTTGCCAAATGTTGCTTGGTGCTGTACTCCTGGTGGGTTCATTGTGGTTATTGTTTGTTACCCAGACAAACTATCCAGGCAGATTTGTTGTCCAGAAAAGAAACTCAGGCGTCTTTGTGCGTCTATTCGCCATTGTTGTTTGTGAAAAGTTTTTATTCTTTGTACATGTGTTGTAGCAGCGCTGCCTCTCTGCAGACCTATACCGCCATCTACTGAACCAAGATTTTAAGTCAGAGAGTGTCCATGTAAATGTAGCTTCAATCCCTCCTTTCTTTTTCCCATCAGATGTTGTTTGGGGAGCCAATCAGCACAGAGCTCATTAACATCCCACCCCTCGGATCCAGCCTTTCCAAAGGGGAGGGACAAAGAGCACCTGATCCTCTACAGAGACCAAATCTTTAATGTTGTTTACTCAACTTAATAGACCCCATAGATATGACGTGAGCGATCAACAAAGATGTTTTCCATGTAAAAATATTTAACTTTGTTCAGTATGTTGTAGTCATTTAGTAGCCTGGTTGGTTGTCCTGATGTTGATTAAGGAAAACCGTTGTAGGTTTGGTTTGACCGACAGACAAAAAACATTATTAGTGAAAAGAAACATGCAAATAAGACCAAAATACATTTGCTTTTGGTCTGAACACAGTCCCACATGTTCCAGTATTGAAAAATCAGTGTCTCTTGACTCACATCTAGCTGCTCTTTGGTGGGTTCAGGTGATCGATCAGGCACTTGCAGGTCAGGGGGGTCATCATAGGGGTCATCCAGGATGACCGTGTGGTTAATTCTGTAGTGAAATACACCTGATTATGAGTCAAAATAAGCCATGTGACCTTTTCTCAACCACTGCAGACACACCAGCTCTTTGAGAAGTTCTACTGGCTCACCTGATGTCCTGAAACGGGACAAAATCCTTGTCCACAAAGGTCTCATTGATTTTGGCCAAGATGTCCAAGCCCTCAGTCACCTCCCCAAACACAGTGTGGACTCCATCCAGGTAGTCCAAGTTCTCACCCGTGGTGATGAGGAACTGAGGACAAGATTAAGCACAGTATGAAAAACGACCTCAACAGCGGGGTCTCAATCTGCAAACCTGTGGGTCACTTATGCGTACTCTCATCAGCTTTAGAAAATCAGTTAGAAATTAACTATGATACACAAAACAACTTCATTTATATAGTGCTTTTAAACAACCTCACTGAGCCACAGTGCTACACAGGTAAATAAAATCATTACATTTCTGATAAAATGACAAAATTATCTATGTCACATTATCAGAAGTTTAACAAACTCGTACATTTACTTTATAAAGTCAAAAAAAAAAAGCTACTGACCAAAAAGGTCTCAATTATTTTTAGTTAAGGCAAAAACAAAGATTTAAATTTTTTTTTGAAATAAATATTTGTATAAAGGTCAATCTCTGTGTGCATATTTTATTCCAATTTAAATGTTAAGTTATTTTAGATAAAGTATAAAAGGACATGAATGTTGTTTGTATAATTTGGCTAAGTATGAGAGAAACTTTGATACTGGAAACAAGAACAAGTTTATGAAATACGGCTCTTTTATTTTCGGAAGTTGCTGATTAGTGTGGCCCTCCAAATGACACGACTGAAAGTGGCCCTCAGTCTGAGTTTCAGACCCTGACTTTACGGGAAACAATCTGATAAAACTGTCAACAAGCTGAAAAATAAATTTGAAATACATCTCAGGTTTATTTGTCAAAATAAAGTGTGCAATCATTTTTAGTTTTAGTGGACAGATACAATAAACAATGTTTTATTCTGCCAATTTAGTAAAGAAGTCGATCTTTTAGGTAACAGATAACATTCTTTGCCTACTGCTTTAGAAGCTGTTTCACCTGAGAACCATGCTGGTCGTTTCCATTGTTCACCATCGAAACTGTCCCCTTTTTCTTGTGTTTGATACGTGGTGCCTTCTCTCGGTCGAAATAGCGTGCCTGGTCCCCATAGAGTTTGCTAAATAAGTAGAAAGAAAGACATCATTCACAAAAAAGTGATTTAAAACCAAACCAACAGGTGTTTTGTTTCTGACTGACCTGTAGACAGATTCTCCTCCTCTTCCTGTCCCAGAGGGGTCTCCGGTCTGCACGATGAAGTCTCTCTGATGAGAGAAGAAACACAGCATCACAGCATGTCTGCCAGTGACAAACACTTCAGAGTCCCACAGTCACAGTCAGTCTTTCTGTTCCTCTGTTTTATCTAAATATCCAGGGCTGGGTCAAGGTGCTGGTAGAATATGAAAGTCAACCCAGACATCTTTCTGCCCAGCAGTAGTCTCTACCTCTTCCTCGTAAGGTATTTTCTCTACGATTTAGGACATCATGCACCCCAAAAATTCAAGGTCTACACCCAGTTAAAAGTGCCCAGTACAGGCTACAGTGATTAAGAGTCAAGAGAGAAAGGAAGTTTGTTACATCTGAACCCATACAGACAGACTCCCTCCAGTCAGGTCTGAAGGTTGTCCAAGATGGGGGAGAATTTGGCAGGAGGTGACTATCAGGTTGAGGTCAGGACTCTGTGCAGGCCAGTCAAGTTCATCCACACCAAACTCCCTCATCCATGTCTTTCCAGACCTGCTTTGTGCTCTGGTGCACAGTCATGTTAGAAGAGGAAGGGGCCAGCTCCAAACTGTTCCCACAAAGTTGGAGCATGGAATTGTCCAAAATGTCTTGGTGTGCTGAAGCATTCAGAGTTCCTTTGACTGGAACTAAGGGGCCAAGCCCAGCTCCTGAAAAACACCCCCACACCATAATCCCCCCTCCACCAAACTTTACACTTGGCACAATGCAGCCCCACGAGTATCGATATCCTTGTAATCGCCAAACCCACACTGATCCATCAGATTGTCAGATGGAGAAGCATGATTCGTCACTCCAGAGAATGCGTCTCCACTGCACTGGAGTCCAGCAGTGTGGTTTACACCACTGCATCAATGCCTTAGGCTTGGATACAAAGAAATTCCAAGACTGGACCTTTTGCACAAGTGGCCTCGCATCAGTGCACCACACTGGAGTTCCCTGAGCACTGAGAGCAACCCATCACTTCACAAATGTTTGTAGAAACAGTCTGCACGCTGAGGTGCTTGATTTTATACACCTGTGGCCATGGAAGTGACTGGAACACCTGAATTCAGGTATTTAGATTAGATTAGATAGAACTTTTCTTTACTATTTGGAAGACGTGCTTCGGGATGTTAAAACTCCAGAAGCACCATTTATAGCAGATAACTAACTATTTAAAAAAGGTATGTATAAATATAACTAAGTTTAAAGGTGCAGTGTGTAAATATTGGCATTTTAGCGACATCTAGTGTTTAGATTTTGGAATGAGCCCATCCACCGCATCACAAAGTGAGTGATGCTGGTAAAGACCAAAAAGGATCGTGGACAGGGCATCAATTACAACAGTTACCAGGTGAGGGTTTTTTCATTCATATTTGTAACTTTTATTTTAATAGAATAATGGTCTGTTAAGATGATGAGTATAAGTGTTGTAAACTTTTGTAGACTCATATTCAAAAATCAGTTTTGCGCTTTTTGTCGCCAAAACCCACCAGTAGACAACATGGCGGATCATTATGTCACTCCACAGAGGGGAGACCTAGATAAATAGATATAAAAAACTTTTTCTTAATAAAAAGACAACCAAAGTTTCATGGGGATGATTGTTAACCTATTTTGACAGACCTTACATATGAATAGAAACATTCTATATTCTATATTCACCATTTCTGTTCGGCAAAGGGCTGCCAACTTCTACATGCTACACATGGAAATAAAAATAGAAATATGGCTACTGGCTGGGTGACTGAATACTTGTAGCAACATAGTGCCCCAATTCTCCTTAAATCCATCTTCCACAAATGTTCCATAGGATTTAGATCAGGGATCATAGAAGGCCACTTCAGAATAGTCCAGTGTTTTGTTCTGAGTCATTCTTGGGTGTTTTTAGCTGTGTGTTTTGGCTCATTATCCTGTTGGAGGACCCATGAGCTGCAGCTGAGACCAAATTTTCTGACACTGGGCAGCACATTTCAATCCAGAATGACTTGATGGTCTTGAGATTTCACTCTGCACAGACTCAAGACACCCTGTGTCAGATGCAGCATAGTAGTAACTGGGCCTCCTCCATGTTTTACAGTGAGTACAGTATTCTTTTCTTTGTGTGCTTCATTTTTGTGTCTGTGAACATAGGGCTCTTGTGACTTACCATAAAGGTCCAGTTTTGTCTAATCCTTCCATAGGATATTCTCCCAGAAGCTTTGTGGCTTGTCAATATGCATTTTGGCAAATTCCAGTCTCGTTTTTTTATAATTTGCTTTCAACAGTGATGTCCTCCATTAAGTCCCCTTTGCCTCAAACCGTGACGGATGGTGCGATCTCTTTGGAAGTTGTTCTGGGCTCTTTGTTTACAATTTGTATTATCTGTCTTTTCAATTTCTTATCAATTTTCTTCTTATGACCGCAAGGGAGGGAGGTTGACTACAGTCCCGTGGACCTTAAACTTCTGAATAATATGTTCAGCTGCAGTGGCGGCTGGCCAATAGAGGGCGCCGCCCCCCCAGTGGAGAATGTGATATTAAATGTATTTACTTTATTTTGAAAAAATGAATATTACCAAAACTTACTTATTTAAATGTGTAATATAAATATAAATATAAATATAAATATATACATATTAATATACACAAAAGTAAGCCTACTTGTCTCTACCTCTGTGTCTGATGGGCGCTGGAAAAAGCGCCCCTGAGACAGTGACGAATAGCCAATAAGGGACTGTTGCTAGGGCAAGATAAGCGCATATCAACGTGAATTTGGCCAATCAGCACCGAAGGGCGCTTTGAAATCGCCCCTCGGGTTAATTCAGCTCATGTCGGTACCGGTGTGCTGTATTAACTGGTGTTAGATTAACTGGTGACAGTCCAGGCAGATGTGAAGGGGGTGTGCCTTTGAAGGACCCTTTTGTTTACTATCCAAACATCTCCCGAATCCATATTATAAACAAAAATGAGCTCTTTACACCCATTTACTTACTTAGTGGTGGAAGTGACTTCACAACATTTAGTGATAGCCCCGAAACCAGCATTTTACCGTCACTTCGGCAGATCAACAAACAATTCGTTCATGTTCAACGGATAACGGAGTCGGGCGGACTTGAAAATAAGTAAAGAGAAGTAGGTTTTTTATGTGGAGGAAAAGTAATGTGGACAATTAGATACATGTTCCCCTTACTCATTTCTGTGTATAAAGTTATTGTTAATTTACACATGCACACATGTTCCCTTACTCATTTCTGTATATAGTAATTGTTAATTTACACATGCACACATGATCCCCAACTCATTTTTGTATAAAGTTATTTTTAATTTACACATATCCACATGTTCACCTTACTTATTTCTTTGTATGTAGGTTATGTAAACTTTTCGACAGTATATGGTTGACTCTTTGTATATATTTATATGTGTGTGTGTATGATATGTGTGTGCACCATTCTGCAATCTGTTATTTTTATTTGGAATCAATAATAACACTTTTACGAAGCAAAGGTATCCTGTAGTTTGTGTCAAATCGTAGTGGGATGGTTGTTAAAAACTGAGTGTTGCACAGTATTGCCCCACCAAGAATATTTTTCACCAGCCGCCACTGTTCAGCTGGAGTCACAGGAACATCAAGCTGCTTGGAGATGGTCTTACAGCCTTTACCTAGAACATGCTTGTCTATAATTTTCTTTCTAATCTCCTGTGACAACTCTCTCCTTAGCTTTTTGTGGTCCATGTTCAGTAAATAAATTTAGAATTCTTTTTAGGTGGGAATAAAATGCCTTTGTTAATTATTTTAACTCAATAGACTTACACTCTTTATGAACCACCTCATCTATCCTGTTTTCAGAAATGGTCTGTGATTATATCGCCCCCCTCAGGAGAGATCGTGCCATGGTTAGAAGGAAAATACAGCATGAATAAGGTTTGATGAACTGAAAACTAAGTTTGCAGGAGTGTGCATGAAGTCTCACCTGTACATTGTGGATGAGGCAGTAGTTATAGTACTTTATTTTGCATAATTTCAGAAAGTTCAGGCAAGCTGTGAAAGAAAAGAGCACCGAGGTTAGAGTCACACATACAGAATATACATTAAGCATTAAAAAGCTCATATAAAACAGCAGGGACTGTGGTATGAGGGTAAGTGAGGTCTGCATTTGTCTAACTCATTGTTGTTTTTCTATGTTGGCATTAATGCTACAATAAATGAGAACAAGCCAGCTAACAGCTTTTGCTAGCATCAATTCATTCTGTTTTATGTTCATTCATTCATTGTGAAGCTCAGCAGCTCACTCTATCAGCCACCAGTAAAAGAAATGTAATGTTCTGTATCAGAATGAACATAATGTCTTACTTTTAGGCCGCTCTTCTGTAAACAAATCAACAACAATATCACCCAGCGTCGTTTCAAGGAGCACCGCCATGCTGACGTCTGTGATATCGCGAGAATGTGCGTGAACACAGTCGACACACCAGGCGCATGCGCGGTAATACGCCTCGCTCAATGTTATTGTTTTACTGCCCTGCTGCTGGTGAAAGAAGTGGACAAGAAATGGAGATGTCAGGCCTTGTATTCAGTATTTTAGGTCTTCTTTTCGCTTCGGCGACATGTACAGAGTCACCGCCCCGGCAGCTGAACACGGTAAGACCACAAGTGATGAATAATGGAGGCGGAAATAGATTCAGCGGTGTTAGCAGCGCATTAGCAGGGATGCCCCCGTCATTATTACATTACCTAAGCGATCAGACAGCATGAGGACTAGCTTTATTTAGAGGCTGTGTTGTTCTGTTCTGGACTTAATTGTGTTTTATCGCTCATTATGTCGTTTGTTGGTCCTCACAGGAGAACATCCTGATCAACGTCACGGCAGGGACGGTGGCGGACACAGAATTACAGGCTTCAAACAATTTACAGGTAAAGATTTCAGCTAATTTACTCCATTAGAGATTAAGACTCAGGGCGGGATGTTTCTCCAGAAACGACTGTATAACACTGTCTGACAGATAATTTGGTTTTGTTTCAGATAAACCTGAATATATCTGTGGGAGAAGAGCAGGTGCTGGTCAATGACATCCCAGTGGAACTTTCAGGAGTCACCAGGTTCAACTGTCAGGCACTTCTCTGTGAGTTTACTCCTCTGCCTCTCATTTTTGTCTTCCTCTAATAATGATTAATACTATTACTATTAAAGGGACTCGTCAACGTTTTTGTTGTTTTCTTGTCTGGCCTCACTCCCTAGTCCATGACAAGCAGATAGACACCATGCTTTAGACTGTGTGTGCAGAGAGACAGAGCTCTGGGTACACTGCTAAATAGCTTAGCTCAAACACTGGGAGCGGATGGGTAGTGTTAGCCTTCCTCAGCCTACAGTCATCAGATAAACTCTTCAGCAACTCTAAACAGTCATGTGTGCTTGTTGTAACTCGTTTTTTTACTCCTTTGTGTTACGTTACCTTCTTCTACTCCTTAAAGGAATATTTCACCCAAAGAATGATATGCCTTCATTTTCTACTCACCCTCATGCTGAGCAACACTCTGGAGAACTTTTTTGATGTCTCAAATGCAGTCGGAGGTCCGGGGGGATTTTCACTGTCAACAAACTTCCATCTAACAGGGGACAATGGCGTCCGAAAGAAAAAGGTCCATAAAAGTCCACAAAAACGTGCCTATTTTCCTTCCTTTCTGCACGTCCGCTGTAATCCAAGTGCCCTGAGCGGTAACGCCCATAATTAATTGAAACAAGGTCATTTAGTACATTTTTGAGCCTAAACAGGTATGCGCGCTCCCTGCACTACGTATGCCATCTGGATTGGTCTGCCACGGCTTACGTAGTGCAGGGAGCGCGCATGTGTTTTGTTGACCTACTTCCGCGGTGGTTTGTACTAGACATAGAGAGATAGATAAACTTTATTGTCCCTTACAGGAAATTTGTCTTCGACTGCTGTGCAACTGGCTAAGGGCATGATATATACAAAAATACTACACGTCATAAGCAAGAGGTGTAAGACAAGCATGGTCAGTAGTTGTTGCACAAAAAGATTAAAGATCAGTGCTTGGTACAATAACCAGTGAAAATAAGAAGAAACAAGTTCAAATAGTTGCAACAATAAGAGTGATAAAACAACAGGTAAAAGCAGGATAGCAATAACAGATAAGAGACTAGTGGCAGTATATCAATTTGGAAGAATATATAAATCATTATATAACAATTGCAGGAGTATAATTAGTCAAGCTGTTTGTTGAGAAGGGATATAGATGTTGGAAGAAATTAAGATGATGTTATGAATGAAACAAACGAACAAGTCTAGTCCTTTGCGAGCTATTATTAAATGCAAATTAGAAATGTAAGAAATGCTTGTAAATTAACAGCTCACTCATAACTGTGAATTGCCATGTCATTCACTTGGAGATTGCTCCAAAATACCTGTTTGGATCATTCATCAGGTGAACAGGTTTACTGGAAACATGTGAGTGTCGTGATTTACTATAAAAGGAGCATTCATGATAAAATCTGTTTTTCTCAAGCAACGATGGGACGAGAGTTTAGCAAATAGTTCAGCAGTTTAAGGTAGGCCTGTGCTCAAAATATCAATACAGCAAAATATCGTTGTGCACTTCTTGGGGATACGTGTATTGATAGGGACTCTACAGAATCGATACGGCCTCAATGTTTTGACAGCTGTTGCCAATACACTTTGGGTAATGTTAACAATGGCACAATTCCAAATAGAAGCCAAGCTACATGATAAAACGCATGTTCCAAATTCAAACTTAGGTCTACTATCTTTGGGGACCTGAATTAAAGTTCTTAAGTCAAAGAATTACTTAAAACTCATGCTTGTTCTTTTTCTTCTTGTAATAAAAACAAAAGTTGCTGGGAATTCTGTTAAAAGCCCTGTCAATGTTCACAATTTACGTGTATTGGGATACATATCGTATCGTGGGGTTGCTGGAAATACCCAGCCCTAGTTTAAGGGCAAGGTTTCTCCCTGCACAACTGCAAGGAATGTAGAAATTTCATCATCTACAGTCCATAACATCATCACAGCATTAAAACAAATCAAGACAAATCCCTGCATATAAGTAGTAAGGCCAAAAAACCTCAGTCAATGCCTGTTACCTTCATTCCCTCAGGCTGCCCTGCTATACATTTTTTTTTGTGTGTCTTGCCTCACTCCTGAGTCATTCTTATATTTGCAGGCCATTTGCATTAAAGAATGCTATGCAAACGAACGGCTAATGCTCAACTGTCAATCAGTGCTTTGTTTCCTTAAAAGAGCTGTTCAAAGTAGGGATGGGAATTTCGACTAATTTCCCCGCCGACTAGTCTCAAATTTTATTTGCGACTAGTCGACTAGTCTATAAGCAAGAAAACTCGCAATTTAATACATATATATGTTAAGTTAAAAGTTTAACATGCAAATGTGTATTTAGGAACTATTTTAGCCCAAACATTCAGGACAAACTGTTAATTTAAATTCTATTGATGTAACAACAACTGACTGAATAAAGTTGAACAATTTAAAGAGAAATACATTTCTGATACGTTTGCCAATGCAATGCATGGCATTTATTATGAATACTGCTTTGGTATGAAACTTAGATGCAGCAGCATGACAATTCCAAACGTACAACATAGTAGCCTAGAATAGAATTTCCCTGAAATCTCTGGCACTCAAGACTAGTGCACGATTCAAGAAACTTTCATTTCTTAAGAATATTTAACTGTAATTGGAAGGTCAGGATATTTTAAATAAAATAAATTGAACAAAAAATATTGTAAATTTAACAAACAAAAAAGAGAAAAAAAACAATGAAAATGAAATGGCCTATCTTTTAGCAAAATTGCATGTAAATAAAAATAATTATACTAGTCAAAAACAAAAAAAAATAGACCCTGTCTCTGTAAAGAAAAAACAAAACTCACACAACAATAAAAACTATGGCCTAAATGAAATGGAGTTTATACAGTTCAGGAATTGTGACATTTACTTTCTCCCAGTCAATTCGTACTATCTGTCAAACGTTTGTTACATTTCTGGCTTTTCAGCCGTATTGAAGGGCTGCACTTCTTTTGCAATGTAGCAAACGACACTGTCTGTGAGCGCTTCATTTTGGGCTTTTATCTATATGTTCTTTGCCGACCAAACTCCTCAATAAGTGTTGACTGTCGGGACAAAGGCTCTGCTGCACCTGCGTCGCCACTACTTTCAAACAAATACGACATATCAGCTAGTAGGTGTTCATGAGCTCACACCTTGTTCATCCTTTATAAAACCAACACATTCTCACAGCCAAGGAAAAAACACCAAACACTCCAACCAACAATGCTGGGCAACTTCACGCTACCCAATCAAATCAAGAAATATCCTGCGCGGCAGCTCTGACAGTGCAAATCTCAAGCTGTAGCGGTATGTAACATGTAGCATGTAGCTAGCAGACTCCGGGCAATGCTTACCTTTCAAGTTTTGTCAAGTAAGGGAAGTCCGCCAGAGTCCGCCCCACAACACCAACCAAGCTCCAGTATTCCTCACATTTTTAGAGACAATGATGTACAAGAAATCTAAAATAAACTCTTTATTTTTTCTAAGTTTGTTCCGTTGTTTTGTTCCGCGAGAACTGCCATCCATGCTACTGCAGGTGGCAGTTCTCGCGAGACTTCTTCTTCTTCGGTGGTTGGCATCCATCATTTTGGAGCATTACCGCCCCATCAGCCCTGAGGAGATGCTACTTTCAAATTCATGCTAGTTTTCCAAAATCGCCATCCCCAGCTTTAACTTTGACTCTGGATTGAGGTCATGACACGAAAACAACAAAACCAATATCGAACCAGTTTTGGAATCTGCAGATATTTACCTAAAACGCTGAATATCTGTATTGGCAGGTGTGGAAGCTGTTTCTAATATTTACAGCTGCCATAAATATCCCATTAAGTGTCTGTAATATCTATGAAGTGTACAATATACCCTGAAGTTGTACCTCTGCATCACTAAATGTCCACATTTTTATATCAAAAGAATCATTTATGAAATAACAAAATGTTGTTCGTATTGTTTCACATCCACTTTCAACATGAAAAGACCTTAACCATGAAAGAAACAGTCCAGTTTTAGTAAAGCAGAGACTTTGTACTCTTGACATAGACTATCAGTGTCAGCCATAGTGCCTTTGGAAATATAAGCATATCAGATATCGACAGTAAAAGAAAATTATGCACCCCTAAATATTATACTCGTATTATTATATTTTTTGTAATAAATGAAGTGAATGATTAAAAGACAAAATACTGTTAAGTGACTACATACAATCTCACAAAAACACAAGTGAAAACAGGGAACACAAGGTTGTTAATGACAGCAAGACTGACTCCTTTAAAATGACAGACGTGTGGATCAGGTGCAGTCCCGCAGGTGAAGCGTTCCTCATATTGATCCCCTGGAAAGAGAAAGTGGTTCGTCCCATTAAAGATTTACACAAGGACACATCACATATCCATTAGCTGCTTTACGTGTTACAGAACTTGATACTCAGAGTAGAGCTCTGCCAAAGCTGAACTTTCTCTTTCTGACACTGTTTACAGATCAGGACCATCTTAATGTGAAGTGCCAGCTCACACTGTAAGAATGGTGATTGTAACAACACTGTATCTGTTGGTCTAGTCTGACCCCAGTGCCCATGCTGTATTTGTAATCCAATAGTCCAGTCTTCTAGAAAAGTATTTCCACTGTTTGTTTAGCACGGCTGAAGTCCACACAGAGACAAAAGCCTGCTCACTGTGCCACACACATCACCAACCCACTCAGCTGCACGACATATTTTCCCTGTCAGCCGAAGCTCTGTGCATATTTTCCTGCTCATTAACGTATATCCGGATACGAGGGGTGAAAATGTTAGGTATGGGGACGTAGGCAGCAGTCAAATCAGTTCTTCCAGCTCAGATCAGCTTTCCTTAATTTGAAGTGCTCATGTGTTTGGATCTTTACGGTAAATGCTCTGTACGCAAGAGCAAGATGGAGTTCCTATGTTCCCTTTGCCATAAAGATTATTGAAATACAAAATTTTAACCTAAATGTTGGTAGATTTGTTTATTTTTAAAAGAGGGAAATGGGACAGTGCATGTTAATGACATATAAATGTAAACATGCAAGATTATGGCTGTGTGGCTAATTTCCATCTCTAGTCCCGTTGGCAGGTTGGTGTTGTACAAAACAGTTATACACAATAAAAACAAAACAAGACAAAACAAAACAAACAATACGAAACAAAGCAAACATAGCTGATCAACTAGACTAGACCAACAGATACGGTGTTAGCATATCAATCATCAATCACCATTTAGGCCAAGGGGCTGGCTAAGTGCTAAAGTGTAAAGTGTATTATTGTATTGCAAGTTGCCTAAAAAATATAAAGTGCTATTTTGCTTGCCTCATGCTCAATTGCATATTACAGTGATCTAATACCAGCGGTGGTGATTTATGATACCTAGAGTACCTAGGAATATAAAGTGCTAGTTGCATTGCACATTGCTCAGTAAAAATTGGAGATGGAGCCCTTGACAAAATACATACATAGGACAAATACACAAGTTTAGGCCTGGTTATGGCAACAGTGTTGGTTTTCCAGTAGCCAAGCTTTAAGCTGTTTGGTAAAAGAGGTCAGGGTTGGGAGTTTGTGTATTGTGCTTGGAACTGAGTTCCAGGTGTGAGATGACTGACAGAAAAAGTGGCTTGACTATAGGCACTTTTTCTAAAAGGAACAACACAGTCACCTCTGGAACAGCTCTAGTTGATCTGTTTGTGTTTTTTTTTTCACAAATTCTTGTAGTGGAGGTGGTGCTTGGCCATGGAAGGTTTTGTACATCAGGACAGCATCAGTGTGTTTGATGGTGTTGTCCCAGTTCAATCGCTCATGCTTTTTTGATATCTGACAGTGATGGTACGTTTTGGGTTTTTATCTAGAACTTTCAGGGCTTGTTTATTAACAATTTCGATCGGCCTTGGTGTTGTTGTCTTTGTTTCCAACATAAGTGAAGCAGATGTTGTAATGGTGTATCAAATAGTACTGGAAGAAAATGTATGTATGGCACCATGTATTCTGAGTCCTTTAGGCCTTTTTAAGATGAAATAAAAGTAGGAGCAGCTGGTTGACCAGACACTGGATCTCAGACAGTCTGACATTAAAAAAGTAGGATGGTCGTTGAGTGAATGCAGTTGTATGAACAGAATAACAATATGTCAGAAATCCATCTGCTCTTGGAGCAGCTGGTCGATTCATCAATCAATCTTTATTTGTAAAGCACCACTTATAACAAGTGCATCCAAAGGCACTTAACAATAGAGTAGGCTGATACAATACTTTTTTTAATATAGATATAAAAATAGACATTTAAGCATTATACTTACATACAAACCCAACATGAACCACCCACTCACACCCAACTGTACAGGACAGTGCTTCTACAGTAGGCTCACATAACAGTGGCGGTAATAGTTTATTTCAAACATGTAAGAAAAAAAAAAACGTACATATATACATATGTATCAAAAAATAATACAAAAGTAAGCAAACACAGATCACCTTAATAAGGGAAGAAGTACAAACTTACCAAA
This sequence comes from Scarus forsteni, assembly GCA_036419115.1. Lineage (NCBI taxonomy): Eukaryota > Metazoa > Chordata > Actinopteri > Labriformes > Labridae > Scarus > Scarus forsteni. Next base: position 744,574 of record JAZDUH010000026.1, on the reverse strand, counting down.
CCATCCGACCCCTTTTCCGTCATGGATCAAAAGTCAAGAAGTACCAAAGTGTAAAAAAGTTATTCTGTTTTTGAATAATATGTATCCATTACTGTTTGAGTTAATCAGACCACTGTTTTAGATGAAGCAGTGACTCAAAGCAGCAGTAGACATGATGAGAGGGTTTCTTAAAGCTCTCTGGTAAAGGTGCTTCATTTATTTTATGGTCTATAATGCTGAATATTCTAAATACATTTAAAGTTAGCATGTATAAAGTATACTTCATCAGACTAACAGTACTTTTCTCTGCTCCAGACTCCAGGGTATTGACACAGGGCACTAATTTTGAAGTACAATTATGTTTTTTTTTGGTGAAGAAGGTCCATCAATGATTGAAAGTGTGTTTTAAAATTGAGAACCTGAAAACTACTTTACATTATTTTTTGATGAAAGTGATCACCGACTGACGACTGTCAGTGCCAGTGGTACAGGAATTGAAAATCACATCTATAAAACACTCTGAAAACTAAGACTTGTGCTTTTCTTCCAGTGGACAGCATCAATGGGAGCAGTGACTTTGAATCCGGGGACATGGTGTCAACGGTGACCCGGGTGATGGTGAACCAGAACCGGCTGTACAGCGACTCGGAGGAGGTGGTGGCTCTGCAGGTGTTCAGTGAAGTCATAGAGATGGAGGGAAAAGAGGTAAACGTCTCTGAATGTACGATGTACAGAGTCATCGTGCTGGTTTGATATCCTGACTTATTAAAATTTAGACATTCAGTTTTTACCTTCAGTATCAGCGGCCAGTCAACTCCCAGCAGCCATAAGTCTCCCACCTCTCTGGGGTTGTGCCCCAGGCCTACTTTCAAATTTTAGGGTGAATCCTAATTCTACCCCTTACCCCTTGGTTTTGTTCATTCACGTCTAGTGAAGGGGTGTCCAAATTCTCCTTATGGCTAAGACGGGCCACACAGTCCTCGAAACAAAGACAGACCAGGACTGAAAGGAAACAAAGGGGTGTGAGAATTTGACTGACACAGAGCGGAGACCGAAGGAAGCGCATAATTATAAGTTATAATTAAATCATCAAATAATATCAATTATGTTTTGAATTGTTGGTTGTATTTTAAAATTTCTTGTTCACAGCTGTAGCTACGGCTAGTGGCACATCTGTCTACGTCACAGCCAGTGAGCGGCTCTGGGTGATGACGTAGCGGGACTGGCGTCTTGTTTCTCAGGCTACGTTTACATGGATACTCCTGACTTAAAGACCCAAGGATTTGTCCTTTGTATTTTAGAACTCTTCTGCGTTCAGACAACGATGCTCGGAGACGAGTTAATCCGCTGTAGTGTGCATGCCGGTCCAGTAGATGGCGGTCTGCAGAGAGGCAGCGCTGCTACAACACATGTACAAAGAAGAAAAACTTTTCATAAACAATAATGGTGAATAGACGCACAGAGACGCAGGAGTTTCTTTTCTGGACAACAAATCAGTTCGGACAACGAATCTGTCTGGATAGTTTTGTCTGGATAACAAACGGAGCACGGTAAGAGGCTCACACGTTACTCGGTGGACGGCCGAAGCTGTTGTTGTTCCTGGTATGCGTGCGCAGCCTTCATGTGAAAGAGTACTGCGCATGTGGTGACGCCGGCCTTTCACCCTAAAACGCTCCTATGTGGGTTTACACGGGGCTGCATGGAGAGTGTTTTGGAAACTTTCCACCCTGGAGCCTGTTTTCAAAAGTTTCTGTTTTAAACGAGTTTCCATGTAGACGCAAGGCCAAAACGCAACGAAAACTTATCGGATTGACCGTTTTCAGCGGCATGTAAACGGCCCCTCAGTTGTGTGTTTTCACCCCTTCTGATTGGCCCTCAAAACAGAGGGCTAAAGGGAAGGGGTAAGACAAAGGGGAAGGGCAAAGAGGTAGAATTAGGATTCACCCTTCATCTGAAAATCATGCACATTTATGCATTTGAAGGATGTCTCCATGAGATGTTTTCTATCACAAGAATGGATAGCTTCAGCCTTAAGGTTGTCTAAAAAAACATACTTTAATACCTTTTGGATATCCCGGTTTAAAAACGATACAATAATATTCAATTTTACATTTGGTAATACCAAGAATACTGAAGCTAAAAAAATCAAATCCAGAACCAGGTGTTAAGTTTTAGTGTAGCGCACTTGAACAGAAGCAGCAGAGAGTAAACTGATCCTGGATCTGCTGCTGGGAGCTGCACCAGCTGTCACGTGACTGGGTTCAGAGGTCAAACAAGGGGAAACAAACTGTGTAGCAACCACAATGTTTTTATGGTTTTATGAGTATGACTTCCTATTCAAAAGAATAATTAAATCAAGTAAAACTTTACAGTGAAGTAAAAGAGGCCATTATTTGTTACTTGATAAAGGATGTGATGCATATAATCAAAATAATCCTTTTTATTCTGTGAATGTGAGTCTTACGTTCTTCATATGGTTGACTTGGTGTACTTTTTTAATTCAAGGTGCAACACCCAGTCTGCACAATCTGCACAAATAAATTAGATATATGACGGTGAGCAGTGTTTCTGCTCAATTGGAAAGAAAGTTGTACAAACTCTGGCGCAAATACACTTCAGTCTCATGTATCATCGAATTATTCAACAGTGCAGGGTTCCCACGCGTCCTGGAAAACCTGGAAAATGATTGCCCAATTTTCCAGACATGGAAAACAAATGGAAAATGAGGAAAAAAGTGAAATGTCCTGGAAAAGCTTAAATTGTCCTGGAAAATTATTTGTCTTCCTTCTAGCTTGAAACGTAGGAAATGAAGTAAAAATGTACTAGGTAGCTAATGTACACATAGCCAGAAAATGTGAGTAGGTAAAATAATGCAACTTAAGGCATTAAATATAAAAAGTCAAAACAATGGGGACAAAAAGAAATAATAAAAAATTGACAAAATAAAATTTAGGCTACATTAACAAAATCTATTCATAAAAAAGCAGAGTAAATATAGATTAAAAATACATATAACCATAAATTTATAATAGTAAGACTCATAAAAGCCAGACTAAACAGATAGCTAACAGACAATGTTCATGCTGGAGGGTTAGAAACAAATAAATTATAAGATCAGTAGCAAGAGATATTGTTCATCAACCTCTAATCTTGTTTTTTAGAAGGCTAACTTGAATTTGAAAACTGCCCACAGCAACAATGTAACTTCAGTTGGTTATGTGACACTGGAAAAAGTCCTGGAAAATGTCCTGGAAAAGTTCTGGAAAAGGATTTCTAGAAAAGAGTGGGAACCCTGACAGTGTTTTCACACATCACATCTTTTCCTCATATTGTACAGGGATAGAATCAATATTTCAGCTTTCTTGGTATGCTAAAATGATCTTTTTTATTCAACACCACCTTTGTATTTATTTTCTCAAGTTTAGATCCCACAATACAATTCATTAAACCAAGAATTTGTTCAAAACTCTTCAAGGATGCAGCAGGAAGGGAAAGGCTTCCTGTGTTGATTTGCAGGACTTGTTGACTCAGCAAATCCAGTGAGACAGGATGTGGACAGAAAGTTCACATCCATCATATCTCTCTATTTGTTTTGTCTTATTAAGGTGCAGCAGCCTGACATGTGTGAGGTGAAAATATTGATGAGCCCAGACTTTCAGAAGCTCGCTCAGTTCACCAACATCTACCCCATCGGCCACAGTGAGATCTTCAGGGTTCCCCGGGAGGAGGATGTTGTTGTTACTGATCCACCAAACCCGAGAAAAGGCAGGAAAACACACTGCTTTAGTCTAATTATTCATGTTCTGCTTTGTACAGCAGTCTTATCCAGCTTCTCCTTTACTCTTATCCTAGATGAGGAGCAGCTGATCTCTCAGACCACCAGCCAGTACCCTCTGAAGCAGACAGAGACCACCCAGGAAGAGGTGGCAGCACCAGGAAAGCTCCCCGAGACTCCTCTTCGGATGGACCCTGACCTGCTGTACGACGTCAGATATGATGACGAGTTTGAGGACACAGAGTCGAGCAAGACGGATCAGATTCAGATGGAATCTCCTCCAAAAGAACTTGTGTCGTCGTACTCTGTAAGTCTGATCTGATGGTAGAGTGAGCGTACGGGTGTGTTCAGTGTTTTCTTTAGATCTCTTGACTGTAATGCTGCATTCACACTGCAAGCGACCCAGCTACCAAAATCGCGTCGCCCACTGACATAGCGTTGTGCATCCATAAATACCTCATTTTGGTCACCGCTGCCGTCGCTCGGTGACATCACGTCCGCTCGAGTTTCACTGCGATCATTTCATATATCATATAATAGGATGTATAAGCGGACATTATTCCAGCTGTATCCTTTTCACTCACTTATCAACCACAAAACACTGCAGCTGATGCCCTGCAGCAGCAGCATCTGTGAGTTTACCGTGGTCCGTCTAGGTGGAACTAATGTCAGTGAGGACATTAGTAATTAAATGAAAAACAAACAACACTACAAACTTCTCTGTTGAAGGACAGTTTTGCTCCATGTCTGACTTATTTGCAGAGAGTTTGATTGACTTAGTGCGTTATGTCTTTTTTATGTAGTTTTAGCTTTTTATGAATTCATCTAAACATTATTGTTTCTTATATTCTAGCGATTCTGGTGTGCACTGCTCTCAAACTGTTATGCACTCATCTATGGGGGGAGTGCATAAAATATTTGAGGAAAAAAAAGAATGACAGGGATGTCGCGTCTCGGTCCCTAAAACCAAACACTAGAACAAACTACAGATGTATTCAGTAGACCAACAGCAAGAGGTATTTACAAACACGGTGAAATGTGAGTTCTTAAAGAAAAACAGACTACAAACACAAGAGGTAGCAAGAGCGGAACCGCAAAATATGGATTTACCCAAAACTAATTTTTATAAATACTACAACCTAGCAATAACACAGTTAACAAAGTTATTCAAAGTACTATAAAAAAGTGAGAGCGATGAGCTGCTGCTGCTGTCCATTAGCTCTTGGCCAATGGGAGGACCACTTCTCTCTCCGCTGGACCTGCCTCCCCAGCCAATCACAGGAGGCCACTTGGATCCTTCTGCGAAAAGAGCACTCACTCCCATGTGCAATCACACACACAGAAAAGAGCATCTCCCCAGATACAAAAAATCATACACAACATGTCCTCACAATATTCAACCAGGGCGTAACACCAACCTGTCTTGATGTCCTACTGAACACTTTTACCATTACAGTGGAATTCTACTTAGTAGACGGTCCTTTGCTGAGTGATCATTAGCTGAGTATTTGTCAAGAAAATCCATGTTTATCATCATAAAATTTGCCTTTTTTAAATCTTTTTTCAATCACTTTTCTGCCTCTGTGTTAAGCATGTTGACCTCCAATTAAAGCTGGGGTTTGCGATTTGATTTAGAGACACTTTTTGTAATACTGGTTAAAATGGTCTTTATGACCCGATGGTAATCAACTCATATTGTGTTATTAAAACAAAGCAAAAAATATCTGCTATCTACAGCAGGAGTAAAACTGGCAAAACACCAACCAATAATCATGCCGGGACACCTGTTTTTAAACCAATCAAATCCCGCCGCCATTCTGCCCGCCTACTGCGCGTGCATTTTCCCGGCGTGCACAGACTCGTAGATGTAGCCGAGCTCATACGTATCAGAGTCCGCGGAGAATGCTTACCTTTCAAGTTTTGTCTTTGAAAATAAGGGAAGCCCGCTGCGAGCCGTCCCACAACCCCAACCAAGCTCCAGTATCCCTCACATTTTAAAACAGATGAACAAGAAATCTAAAATAAACACTTTGTTTTTCTTGGTTTGTTCTGCTGCTCTAATCTCACGACAGCTGCCACCCAGGCTACTGCAGGTGGACGTTCTCGCGAGGCTTTTTCGTCTTCTTGTTTTACGGCGGTTGGCATCCATCATTTTGGAGCATTACCGCCCCATTCAGGCTAGAGACGGAGCTCAGTTTGGAGAGGCAGAGGAGTGCTTTTATTATTATATCGTCACATGGGAGATTTACAGGGGAATACTAATACAGGAGGACGGCAGGAAAGAGGATAAAATAAGTAAAATACGGTAGTTTCATGGCCAAAACGGGAGATTTGACAGCTATGTGGAGAATGTCAGAGGAACTACCTATACCCCGATCAACATCGGCTGTGAGCACTAACTAACTTTACATGTTTGTTTGGTGTTTTCTTACCGCTTGGTGTAGTGTAAAACAAACACGTTGTGCTGAGGGTTTCGAGTTGAATCAGTCTTCTGGATATATCAGCCACGCGCGTGCACGTGAGCGGGGGGGTGGAGGGGGCTAGGTGAAGCCCTGAGGAGATGCTACTTTCAAATTCATGCTAGTTTTCCAAAATCGCCAATCCCAGCTTTAAATTTGTATGAAATTTGTTTTATGAAGAACCGGACACACCAGATGGACTGTTCAGTATATTTAGGAATGAAGAACTTTTCAAAAAGGAAATTGAGCAGGTGATTGGACGATCATTCTGTCAATAACATCCATCACGAGCCTATCAGATAATGCAGTAGGCGGGAGCTACTTCAGGGGTGTAAGATACAAAGTGTAAGACACTTCATAAAACAAACTCTTGACAAAATATGCTGGAAGTTGAACAGAAATATCCTTTCTACAGTGAAACATTTTTGGTGCTGTTTCTTTTCTTTGAATGAAGTTGTTTTTCTTGTGTCACTTTTGTTTCTAAAACAGGTAGATGGTCACAGTATTAGACAGTTTTGTTTAAATTGAGATGGCGTATTATAGACCATAAAAACCTTTTTATCTGTGATGAGCTCAAAATGTCAGATATTTGTAAAAATCCATTCTTGTATGCTCCTAATTATTTTTACTAAATAGTTCGTTGTTTGAGTCTCTAAGTTTTTACTCTCTTGTTTGTCCAATCCTCAGGCCATGTGTCAGTGGGTGGAACAGGTGAGGGAGCGTCTGAGGCAGTTCTGCTCCGAGTCCCTTCCTCTGTTCTTCCTGGTCATGTGGGTTGTGGTGATTGGCGTGGTCGGGTCAGCGGTCATCGTCAAGATCCTGGACATGTTCTTCCCAGCTTGTGAACACAAGTAAGTGTATGATCGGGGTTTCTCCAGCCAAGGATTCACGTAAAGGGTACTGTTGGTGTGGAGCGCATTGTCTAAAAGGCACACTGCGGTTTTGGGGCTGAGTTTGTTCGTTTGATGAACCAGATTCTTGTTCATACAGGGGTGTGTTTTTAAAAGTCCTCTTCTCTCATAATGCCACTACATAGGACTGAACAATTAATCGTTTTCTGATTACAATCGCAATTTCAGACAATGTGATCGCTAAAGCTAAATTCTTTTGCAGTGCTGACCAGTATTGGCGTTACGAGTAACGCTGTTACTTTTTCCCAGTAGCGGGTAATCTAATTAATTACTATCTAAAATATTATAATGCCATTACCGTTACCGACAGTGAAATGTGGCACGTTACTTTGCACGGATGTCAAGCAGCTGATATCTGACTTGCCTCGCTCAGCCAGGCACAGACAGGAGCTGCACCGCCAGGTTGCTTACTATAAGCGACTTTCTGCTTTGTTTTATTCTAACTTGCATGTGTATATTGGGAGTTGGAGGTTGCATTTTTTTGAGCTTGTTCCAATAGTGCAGTTGTTCATTTGGACTTGTTGTACCCCCAAACCCAGGAGGAATCTGGTGCATGATCTACCATCAATATAAACCCAATTCAGAAGTTATTAAAATTGTTTTTAACACACGCTAAAACAAATAAAATTTTACTCTAAAGATGTTGTTTCCACCTGTAATAAATCCTTAGATTTATTTTAATTCTTTAAAGCCAGAATTAGATTTATTTCTAATGTATCTAGGACTGTTTTCTCCATAATAAAGCTGTAGAGGATTAAGATAAAACTTAGATAAAACCCGGACATGTCTTTTTGGTTACAAAAATCAAGGTTAGACAGACTGTTCAGCAATAACAGGTTACAAGTAACAGCAGCCCCTCCCATCACTTCTGTATAAAGAAAAGAAGATTCCACCTCTAAACAAGGGGATGTTTAATCAGTAAATTAAGAGACAAAAAGTGGAAATATGACTTTGAAATTGAAAAGTAACGTAGATAAACATTAAAACACACTTCGTGTAGGTTTCTCTCTTGCGTATTTTAATCGCAAAATCTGGCAACACGAGTCCTGAGCGGTCTGTGGAGTTAAAACCGGAATTACAGGATGTAAGTACAAGAAGTAAAAGACAATAACATGACATGCTTGTTTTCTTGAAAAAAATCTGTAAAGAGTGATGGAGAGATGCAGGGAAGCAAGTATTATTGTTGATTAATTACTTTTGGGACTTTCTGCTCTTCACCCTGACTTGTAATGTCATCCTTTGTCTAATAAAGATATTTGCTAGTTCAGTAAAAATGCTCTATTGTTTACAGAATAGATGTGCAATGTTTTGGTGCTGCTGAGCCATAAAAAGTTGAGTAAAGTACTTTAACTGCGACTACAGATGTTGATAAGATATCTCTCTTGAGCCATAAAAGACTGACCTTGACCTACTTACTTGAGCCCAAGACTGTTGGGCAAGATCCTTTTTTTCCTTTATTTGAATTGCTGAATTTAGTTTTTCTTTTTATTGCTTATTTGACATAGTTTTTTGGGGGGTGTTTTATCTTTTTTAACTTAACACAAGTAAATTTATTTTAAGAAAAGACAGTCAGAGATGACTCTTAGGGCGTTTTCACATTAGGTCCACTTGTTTCGAACCGTGCTGCGGCGCGGTTCGCCATGAGTTCACCCCCCTCCCCCTCCCCCGCTGGCTTGCATTCACACTGGCAATATCGAACCATGCCCAAGCCCACTTGTGTATTTACTCAGTTAGAAACAGCAGGGGGCGATATGCATGTAGCTGGTTACCAAACCTGCTACGGAGGAGAACGAAGAAGAGGCTACCATGGTAACCATTTCTTACACCAGACAACCAATGTTTACGTTTCACTCTCTTCTACATTTTCCTTCAAATGTGTTTTTTTATCGTGTTTGAGACGGCATCAGCAACCTTCTGGACCCTCGTAAATCATCATTATCCTCCACCAGAACAAACAAATCGACAAATTGATTCAACCGCGGGATTAACAGGAAGTAATGCATCAAAAGTAGATCGTTCAGACCACTTTGTTTCACACCAGTGAAACCGCACCAAATGTAGGGAGATGGAGCGGATCGAGACCACCCCTTCATGGAGGTCTCGGACCAGCTGATTTGGTGCGCACCAAAGTGCGGTGGTTGCATTCACAGTGACACTAACGTACCAAACCCTGGGCCAAAACTTCTTTGGTGCGCACTAAATATGGTTGGTGTGAAAACGCCATTAGTTCTTTGCTCGTAATTACTGCCATTGGTTAAGGACTTTAAAGAGTGTGCATGCATGTTTCTTGTCAAAAAATGCGTTTGGAAGCAGTTCTTACCTTTAGGTTCCATCCTTGCCTGAGAGAAAAAGCATGTAATGTTTGATATTACGATGAAAAAATAGTGAATATTGCACTGAAGCTTGATTTGTAAAAAAACATAAATTAAAATTGAAATCGCAATATCTGCCCGAAAATTCTCAATTAGAACTTTCCTGAAATTGTTCAGCCCTACTACTTTACTCTGAGCAACACTTAAATCAAGCTGTATGATATTCGCTGATGCTCTGATTTAAATGTTTTTTTTTATTGGAGCATCCCAGAACACAAGTGTATAAGTAAAACCTCTTTAATTATTAAACTCTCTGGTTAAATAAGGTCATGTTTGCACGTGCAGTTCTTCCTCAAGTTGATTAAAATCATTATAATTGTACTGTTATGATTGATTGTTTGCATGGACACAGTTTGATCATGGCATGTTTTCAGCATCAAACATTTTTGCTGAGCTGGCCACAAGGTTTAAACTCGGAGACAACAAGCAAGAACACACCTGATGCAAATTATTCAATCAACTGCATTGTCTTCACAAGGTTGATTTGTTGGATCATGTGTGTTCTTTACTGGCCCTTTACTGGATCAGTTTGACACCTCAGGCGTACACATAATTAATACTGAACCATGTTTAAAATATAATCATCATCAAATGTCTCATATCCTGCTCTCTTCAGAAAATCAGACTGCTGGAAAGTTAAGGCAGGTTTTGATAAACTTTAGAAAGGATGAACAGCAGAGGTAACTCACATGGTCTGCATGATTTGTTCGTTATTAATTGGTTGAATTCAGAAGCAGTCGGATAACGCGCTGTTTATAAATGCTGTTGACGCAGAGAATTGTAGGATAGAATATTCTCCTCTCCTTTTGTAAAGGATGGTCCGGTGTATCCTATGCTAAAGGAGATAAAAAAGGAAGCATTGAGCTCTTTGGGTCAGAGCCTGAAGTCCACAGGCGCTTTGAAAGGGGTTGACCAAATTCAACGGAACGCACTCTGCAATAATCTAGGAGTATAGAACAAGAACAGAACAAGAAATCCAACATCTTGCTGACTTCTCTTGTGTCTGGTCCACAACTCTGTCACTACAGCAGAATGTGGGATTTCTTGTTTCACGCCTCCTAGTTATTGCAGAGTGCGCGTTTCCTTTGGTTTCTGGTCAGCCGCTGCCCCGTGAGGCACCGTAAGTGTATCATAGAAAATGCTAAGTAGTACTATGTTTAGGCTATAAACATGTTCTGAAAGATGTCAAGCCGAGTAAATGGTGGAAGCACAGCACAGGACATTTGGATTACATGACGAGCAGAGTGGAGGAATATTGCTGACTTTTTGTGGACTTTAAGGACACTTCCTCGTTTGTTCGGGCTCTGACCAAGTCATGATATCAGTGTCAGTGGACAGCTTAGAACTCACAGATCTCCTGCCAGCATCCTAGATGTTCCAAACTACTCCACAGTGTTGTTCAGCATGAGGTGAGTAGAAAATGAGGCCAAATCGTTGTTTAGGTGTAGTATTCTTAAATTCATTTTACTCCATTAGGAACCTTCCTAAGCAAAAAGGACTATTCGACCGCAGCCCCAGGCTGTGTCTCAGCTCTCTGGGCAGTTCTTAACTTTAAAATAAATTCTTCAACCAGTCCTCTGCTGTAAAGTGGCAGTGTGAAGTAAGTTCATTAAGGTGTGTGATTGTGATTTTAATCATGGATGTGCGTTCAACTCTGTCATGTGTCCTCAAACACCAGAAACACGCTACGCTACAAACTTTAGAGTGCAGCTACTTTCTCCATCCTGAAATCAGACACATGCCAGCTCTGACCACTCCTCATGTTTTAGACAGACAACCCCTGAGCATAAACGAGGGGAACATGATCATATGTGATAAAAACAGTGGGAGGGTTAATTTCTTCATGGAGTAACAAGAGGAGACACCTGCGCTTCAGGGTTTTAATACAATAGATCTTAAAGGGATAGGCCAACTTTTTTTTTGGTTTCAATGTCTTGCGTCACTCCCAAGTCACAGCGAGCACGCAAGACTGTTTAGAGTTGCTGAAGAGTTTATTTGTTGACTGTAGGCAGAGGCAGGCTAATGCTACCCAGTGACTCCAGGTGTTGGAGCTAAGCTAGTTAGCACTGGGTGAGCTCTGCCTGCCTCTTCCTTGTCACTGCACACACAGTCAAAAGAATGGTGACAGTCTACTCGTCATGGGCTCAAGTGTGAGGCGAGACACGTAAACTAAAAAATGTTGGCGTACCCCTTTAAAAAGAATTAGCGTTCCATAGCACTTGGGATGGTTTTATGAACTATGTCAGGGATCTTGATGGTCTACAGTTGGACTGATTAACATCCAGCAAATTTTATACATACTTAAAAGACATTGACTGGCGTACTTATGTGCTACTGGAGCCCCTCCCATTCGTGTGTGTGTGTGTGGATGCCCCCACCCCTCTTTTTTTTTTTCTTTACTCTTTCTCATTCTTATTATTATTGATATTGTTTCTCTTTAGAAGTTCACTTCACTCCTTTTGATTTATCCTTCTGATTGTCTATTCTGTATATTATTATCATTACTGTAATGGTTTTCATCTTAGCACTATTGTATTACTACTGTTATAGATATATATATATATTTGTTTTAATTACTCTATTAAACTAATTTTTTCTTTTAAATATTCTCTACAACAATAATTACTATTTTTTTATTTTATTTTTAATTATTATTATTTATTTCTTTATTTTATTTTTTATTTTTTTTGTTGTTGTCATTGCTGTTTTAGTGGTGTTTTGGTATGTTCCACCAGCACCCTTATTGTTCCACTGAAGTTAAATTTGACTACTTTGTCTCTGTTTATTAATACATGTGTTTGATTCTGAAGATTTAATAAAAAGAATGTTAAAAAAAAAAAAAGAATTACAATCAGTATTGATCAGCCTAATCTTGATTTTCAGATCACTGAAGTCTTCCCTCTTGTCCCACAGGAACATCTTTCACATAAACCCGGCCACTCTGATGCCAGAGGAGGAGAAGCATAATCTCCTGGAGAACGTGGAAATAGAGGCAGAAGAAGAAGAAGAAGAGAAGAAGCCTTGAGTGAAGGTTAACTTGGCTGGCTCCTTTATTTTCAGTTTGTTCTTATTCGTTTTTAAGCCTTGGTTAATGCTATTAGCCTGGCCTGTTTCCCAATTCAACATTTATTTCACTTCATTTTAGCCTTTAAGCACAGTTGCTGTAGATGAAGTCATGTTTCGAGATATCTTATGAGCCAGGTTTATTTTCGGTGCATTAGAGTCCAGAAAACCGTCAGTGGAATATTTCTACAGTTCACTTGATATGATGTCAGCTGTTAAAGCACTGTTTCAGGTCTGCGTGGTCAAAACAAGCTGGGTATCTACCAGCATTTGTTATCAGCTCATTATAAACACAACAAACTGTCATGATGGATAGAGTTTATGGCAAGTTTTTATTTTGATCCCAACTTCTTGTTGCCGACCTTTTAAGGGAAACTTCTTTTAACTGGAAGCATATATTTTTTTTTATGTCTTAAACATGTAACGGCAATGTGTTCTGTATTAAGAGCTGATTTGGGGTTTTTTGAGATCTTTAAAACACCAGCTGAACAAACAATCTCACCTTAAGATCCTCATGTAGCTGTGTTATGTGATTACCCGGCTTAAAAGCAACAGAAACATCCTGATATTTGGCGAAATCAAATGTTAGTGAAATTCTGACAGAAGACCATTTCACAAGACATTTATGCAAAAATGAAGCTTAATCATTGGACTACAGTGTCTAAACTATGGTCTGGGGACTTAAGCAACCTCAATCGGCCCTATAGATAATCCAAAAGAAGCAAAGATTAAACATTTATCAGCTTTGCATTTGTTCTTGTTTTGTGTCAGAATGTGGAGATAAGCTGTCAGCCAGACCTGGGACCAATCATGTGGTTGCAATGGCTGACCATGGCTCACTGCAACCAATTCGACCATCCCACGTCCTAAAGAGTTGGACACTCTTGCAACGTTGTTTCCATTTGCAGTTTGATGCTGCTTTAGGGAACATGAGAGGAAGTGAAACAATGTGTGTTTCATGCAAATCACGGATAATATTTGCCTCCCTGTGACGTTTCTCCCACTGTGGACATCCTGGAAACAGGATGACAGAAGACCATTTCACAAGACATTTATGCAAAAATGAAGCTTAATTATTGGACTACAGTGTCTAAGCTATGGTCTAGGGACTAAAGCAACCTCAATTGACCCAACAGATAATCCAAAAGAAGCAACTAATATGGCCGACACTGGATCAATAAATAAATAAATTGAGAATGGCAGGCTCATTTTCTCTGCTACTATTTTATAGTTCTAAAGCAATATGTGCCAACCATTCTGACCATTTTCAAGTACAAATACTTAAACATTTGTCAGCTCTGCATTTGTTCTTGTTTTGTGTCAGAATGTAGAGATGATCTGTCAGCCAGACCAGGGACCAGTCGTGGTTGCAATGGCTGACCATGGCTCACTGCAACCAATTCGGCCATCCCACCTCCTAACAGGTTGGACACTTTTGCAACGTTGTTTCCATTTGCAGTTTGATGCTGCTTTAGGGAACGTGAGAGAAAGTGACACAGTGTGTTTCACGCAATTCCCCTCCACTGTGGATGTCCCAGAAACACAACAGGGGGGATGAGTTCAACTGCTCGTCTCCAGAGGTAGTAACAGAGGCGTGATTTTGGAGAAGGGGAGGCACACGGACTCAGCGGGAGACAGGAGCGCTGCAAGTGAGCATCTCTGCCTTTGTGTGTGGGGCTGTATCGACTTGTGACTTCACTCAGATTTTACTCCATCATAGAACTAAAGTGAGGCTGCATCTTCATCAGGCTGCTTTGGAGTAAAGGCACAGTGAAACTGACCAAAAAAGGAAATAAAAGACAAAATTCTTTTTGATTTAGAAAACACAAACAAAACGGATACCCATAGAAGTGTCTTGACTACTTAATGCCCCTTTGTTGTTTAATGACATCACAGAGTAGAAGATGCAGGTGACCTTGCAGCTGATTTTAGTCCTGTAGGCTCTGGCCTGGTTTAAACATGGCCACAACTTGAACCAGTCACCAGCCAATCACGAGGCCACATAGAGAGACAGACAAGCATCCACACACCCATACCCAAGGGTAATTTAGAGTCGCAAGTTAACCCTCTGAGCATGTTTTTAGCCTGTTGGAGGAAGCAGAAATGCCTGGAATGACCCAAGCATGCACAATTAGAACATGCAGACTCCACACAGGAAGGCCCTGACTGACAAGGGGATCAAACCAGCAACCTTCTGTCTGGGAGGCGCATACACCTAGCCTTGCAGAGCAGACAGACCTATCTTGCCAGCCTCCATTGACCAACGAATTCACTTGGCTGAATTCTTAACGGCCCAATCAGGGGAGAGAGGCGGGAGCAGCAGAATGCGGACGTGTCTACAACCGGAAGTTGAAAACCGGAAGTTGAGAACGGACATGCCTTTAGCCGCTATGTAGGCTACATTAAAAGAGGCAACCCTCCTTGATGTGGATTGGTCTGAGCCAAACGATTGTCCAATCACAAACTTGTGTTTTTTTTAACGTTCTGCCCCTGAAAACAAATTCAAAGGGCTCCTACCCAGATACACTAGTGAAATCTTTCTGTGGCAGATATATGGAGCTGTACATCTGGCTTGTCAGGTTAGCATGCACTACCTGCTGTGCCAATGTGTTGTCCACTCATAATTCTTAAAAAGAAATTAGTGTGGAATAAAATAGGTAGGTAGGTATCAAGCATTATTGTGCTAAGCCTTAGATAATATAGTCCCATCCTCAAGTTTAGTATCATAGAAAGAAGGGTTGTATAGTTTAAGTCGGAGGAGACACGTTGAAACAAAACAATTCTTCTATAGTAAGAAATGTTAAGTATTTAGGTTTAAAATAATAGGAAATCACACTGTTAATTTTGGATGCACCATGTCATGTTCCCCTACATGACACTGTGCCCCAGGAAACTCATCCTTACATCTCTGTACAATAAGATTTCATTTTAAAAGCTGCGTGCAGGACTTAATTGTGAGATTGTTTTGTCACGTTGTGTCTATCATATATATTTATTTCCTCAGATGGTTGTTGTCAGCAGTATATAAAAACAGAGACAGGCTCGGGAACAGGTAAAAATCATGGGTTTAACAGATTAATATGAACAAACTGAGCATTTTGGGGCCACATCCAAGATATCAAGGTCTTTACATTCACCAAAAAGACTCTACATGTAGCACTTCTGCACAGGTCGCACTGTTGATTCCATGTTTTCTCCAAACTTGTACCCAAATGTCTGAAGGACTGATGTGAAGAAATCTGAGGCAGTGAATGCACATAACTGACTTTTGTAAGTGTTAATGAAATCCTGCTCTCCTTAAAGTGCATAGATTTATGTTAATCATATTTAAATCTTGTCATGTTGCAGTAATTATTAATCAGAAAACATGGTCACTGATTTGGAGAACTGAATAGATTTTCTTGCCCACACATTCAGTGACCGTTCCCTTCTCTTCTAAACTCTGAATGTCACGACTGAGCGACTCCTGCTGTCTGCTACTGAGGTCAGTGTGTTGATTGTCTCTCTTCATAGTGCCTCTGGCGACTTTAAGAAAAGGGTGAAATATGATTTACTTTCTTTAGCTTATGTGTGTTTTAGTGTTGCTAATACCTGAGAATGTATGTGAGTTTGTTCAGATTGTCTATGCACTCTAAACATGTTGGATAATCACTGCTGTTACTGGACTGACCCTGAGTGTGCAAAACTTTACCAGGAAGACAAATAGGTCAGTGTTTCCCAAGCCACTCATTCAGAGTGTTGGCATCCACTCCTCTTTGAAAGAAAGGCACAGAATACTTTATTTATGAAATGTATGTTTTCATGTGCTCTCATGGTCTAAAAGGAGGTCAAACCTGATTTTGGGACTCCTTTGTCAATACAAAATGTCAAACTCAAAGACCATATTTTGATTTGCAGTTGTAGGTTTTACCACATAGAGTGGACACTGCATTTAAATCATTTAAATGTAAAATTTGCTCTGTTTTCTTGAATGAACAAGGTAACTATCCCTCAATAACACTTGAGTTATAGTTACTGAATGCTTACTAATACTTGAGCAAAGTCAAGTTTTCTATAAGGTCTCTCATATTTGCACATTTCTTTGGATTGTTTCGTGTTCATGTGGCCGTATTTTGAAAAGGGCAAGAGCTGGCCCTGCGTCATAAAGCTACAGCCCGTGTTGCTATGACTATAAGTCATGCTCTGCATTATGGGAAGAAAGTTAGCAGGATAAGCTAACCTCGAAATAGCTCACTGATTAATGGAGACTGTACATATGAGCAGATTCATTAATAAATGCATGGCCTTATGATAAAGAAGAAGGGCTTTTAACGCCAGCAGGTAGTAGCAAACCATAGAGGACACGAGATAGCATGGAGACTCATTACTCCGTTACACCTGCAGAAAAACTTCCTGTTATGTGGGAAAGTAGAGAGCAGCTTTAAAAAGAAACATTTGCCTGTTTTAACCAGCCAGACTTGATCCTCCCTGATTGGCTGAGCGTCTTTCCCTCATATGAGCCCTGATTGGCTGAAAACGTGCCCCTTGCTAGACTTTCTGAAGGTGGAATATCAATCCAAGAGGGGGCTAATAAAGCATGATCCTAGCATATTATTATGTTTTGGGGAACCAATGACAGAAAAAATAAAGTGCATACTGCAGCTTTAAGATGTAACGACCTTGTTAATTGAGGAAACAGAGCAGATTTCATGTCCTTATATATGAATGCATATGCTTCGACATGACTGGAGTAGGAACTGTCTTCATACGTGTTTTATTGCCACTTTTTCACAAGGCTATGGGAGGAACCAAACGGCGAGCTCGGCTGTTTGAACTGTTCTAACGTTCATGCTTATCCCCCTGAACCCATCGTGCTTGTGAACCTCGATGCAGCTGATTTCCCCCCCTGAGGTTCAGTTAATCTGCCGAGTGCATGATGTACTGCGATAGTGAGAGGTGCATGTGTAGTCTAGCTCGTGAATGCTCTGAGCTGTTTTATCAGCAAAGTAAACAATAAAAACTAGGAAGCTGCATGATGAGTCAAAACAGCTCAACCTGAATTTGGATCAGTCAAAATAAATTCCAGATTTACCATTTCAACAATACCAAGTGCTGTAGATGATTATAAATTAGCCTGTAAGGCATGATGTCAGAGAAACAAGTGTGTATTTTCATTTGTTTTGGTTTAAAGTTGGTCAAACTGTGTTACTTTTTGAGACTTTAGTGATCATAAGTTGTATGAATTACAGCTGGACTGTTGATGGGGTCTAAATCTTGCTGATTAAATGCTCTCCTTATGACTATACAGTGTCCCCTGTCTGGTTATTGCAGCTCTGCAGGTTGAGTGTGAATGTGTGGTGGCTCAAGGTGGACCAAGGCCATAAAGAATACAGAATCTGAACTCTTAGGTCCTATTTAGTGGGGCAGCTTAGCTAGAAATTTCATAACAAGGAATAACCATAACAATCGTTCACTTTGTTATACAAGCATGAAATTTGGTACAGTGGTAGCCAAAGGCATTCCATCAAAGATGTGGATATGGAGGCTTTAAGAATTTTCAACATGGCGCCAATGGCAGCCATTATCAAAATGGCCACCAGTGATAACAGTTTTCTTTACAACTTTCCCATCAGGGCTGGATATTTACTGATATTAAGGAAGTAATTAGTTTAATTTGTCTACCATACCATCAGAAAAGGGTGGAGGTTAGGTAAGGGCTTAGATCAGTAATGGATGTGGCTTAAACAAGGGCTGTTTTATTTTTGCAATATTACATGCCACACAAAAATTGAAAAGATGGAATGAAAATTGAGTTTGAGGTTGTTTTTTTAAGCCTGAAATTAATACAGTTTGAAAAAAAGTTGCTTCGTGCTATATTTTGTCAATTAGAAAATTAGATACCCTCAAAATTTAGCTTCAGATCAGTGCTGTTGATCACAAGAGCAAGAGAACCATTTCAAATTTACACTACGTTTTATATGAACTTGAATTAAAGATGCTATGAGGAGTTTATAAGTAATTACAAAAAAATCTCACTTTTAGATATATGCCTGATCGAAATACACACTTTAAGATGAGTTTTATAGCATCAAAATAGGTTATCTATTCATGCTATTCCTTAGCTTTGCGGTCAGGTCGGACAGGCATGGATACTCAACATCAGGAACAAGACAAAACTAGAGCAAATGTATATTATTCTGACATGATACAAAGTTTTGCAGAAATTGCTTGTTGTCACACATCAAAAACTACCGCTACGTAGCTAGAAAGAGATACATTACCTCGTGGCTTTGCATCCTAAGTTGTTGAAAAAAGAAGTTGTAAAGCAATGCAGAGTTCTGAGGAAGGCCCGAGCTGCATTCATGAGCACATCATCACAACAAATGCACGCTTTGGCTTGGGTCACGTCTTTACAACAGTCCTACACAAGCGACATCTGATGGGAGGAGGGCGGAAGTGATACATGCCTTTGAGCAGACTTTCAAATACTCATGGTATCTGCATGTGACAGCAGAAAACACTCAAGTCAGTGGAGGCTTATAGCTCTGACATCATGAACCCCAGGAAGATTAGATTACATTTGATAGAACTGTATGAATCCATTTGGAAAACTTCCTCAGGGAAATTAGGAAAATAAGTAATGTTCTTCTGCCCTTTCAACAGCATTAAAAACAGAAACTTGATTTTTCAGGACATGGTACATTTCAGAGAACCTGTGGACATTTTTGCCATTCAAAGGTTTTATTGGATAACATGGATAACAAGTTCATAAACTACAGTAATTATTAAGCCAACTAACAAACAAATTCTAGCCTACTGTTATTATTCTCACATGAGGAACCCAAACTGACTATCAACGTATTACAGACCTTTTCTCTCCTGATAATACGCCACCTGACCTCTGGAGGTGTTTTTTCATTATGACTTTCTTATGGCCTTTATATTCATACAAGAACCCACAATCACCGGCAGGTCGGAGTGACTGCCCCTGCCGCTGCCTCAGGAGCCCCTGAACAGTGACACAATCAACGGCAGGTCGGAGTGACTGCCACGGCCGCTGCCTCAGGAGCCCCTGAACAGTGACACAATCAACGGCAGGTCGGAGTGACTGCCACGGCCGCTGCCTCAGGAGCCCCTGAACAGTGACACAATCACTGGCAGCTTGGAGCGGCTGCCCCGGATGCTGCCTCTAGAAGCCAGTCCTAGCGGCCACAATCAGTGGCGGCCTGAGGTGCTGCAGCAGGTCCGTGTAGCTGCCGCAGCATCTGTGGCTGCCACTGGAAAGGTCACTACAAGCTGCCGATGCCACGGACACCGACCTCCTTGTTAACTCCGCCATTATTGTCCCAGGTCACTGTGGCTGTTAGCAGGTATACCAAGTCGATTTCTGCACTCACCTGTTGATTAACCAATAGGCGAACAGTTCAACCCAAGACACACTAAGGACCGCCCACTCATCTGAATAACTTTTCCTTCTACATTTCATGCTGCCATTGTCTGCAGCGTGAAATAAATAAATATGAGAGCAGTGTGCTTTTATTCTTAGTGATATATAATTATATTTATTTCTTGATTTTTGTATTTCTTTCCACATTTAATTTTGCATTTTTGCTTAATATTTGAATGATTTTATTTTTGTATTTATTTTTACTTTTATTTATATATTTATGTATATATATATATTTATTTTTGTTTTTATTTCCATTTAATTTTATTTTTTTGTATTTAATTTTTTAGTTGAATTTTTTATGTTTATTTTTATATGCATTTTTATTTATTTATTTATTTATTTATTTTTTATTCTGTCAGTTTTGGTCCTCCATAGAGCATAACATAAAATGACATTCTTTATCAAACATTTATCTTAAAGGGATAGTTCCAGGTTTTTTAAAGGGGGGTTGGTGAGGTGCATTGGATGAGCTTGAATGTATACCAGAGTGTTATAGCTCAGTTCTGTCTCTGTTCAGAAATACCAGGAAAGATTCTTTCATCAGTTTCTGGAGTGCAGTGGGTATAATATTTGACTTAAGGTGCCCAGTTTTTAAACCGGACTACGAAGTGACAATCTATGTCCATGTGGGAAATATTATTCAGTGAGGACATTATTTCCGTCGAGACAGACCACAGAGGACTCTCCAAAGATGCTGCTGCAGGGAATCAGCTGCAGTGTTTTGTGTTTGATGAATAAGTGAAAAGGATCCAGCTGGAATAATGTCAGCTTATACATCCTCTAATATAATATAATATATGACACGATTGCGGTGAAACTCGAGTAAACATGACATCACAGAGCGACGGCCAACGGCAACAGCTACCAAAATGAGGTATTTATGTACACACAATGAGACTTCAGTGGGCAACGTGATTTTGGTCGCAGAGTCGCTTTTGGTGTGAGTGCAGCTGAACATGTGAAAGGTCCCCAGCTCAAACCGGGCAGAGACAGCCTGCAAAGCCCTTTGAGGTGTACCAGAATGTTGTGTTTGGATGCCTCTGGCACAAGTAATATTGTCCCCTGAACACTTTTACTGAAGGAACCTTCAGGAGTCCAATAGATGTGATTGTGTGACCAGAAAACCTGTAGAACACTGTGGTGTAGGGTTTCTTTATGAACACAGCGAGCAGTGGCTGAGGTTGTCCCTTGTGCACTTCTGCTGGCTTTTATGTGGGATATGGTTTAGTTGTCTTTGTAGCATGTTGAAGAACTTCTCAGTTATATCGCAGAATTGTTCTGTCTAATGCTGCGTTCACACCGCAAACGACCCAGCGACCAAAGTCGCGTCGCCAACTGACATATCGTCGTGTGTCCATAAAGACCTCATTTTGGTCACCGTTGCTGTCGGCCGTCGCTCGGTGAGGTTATGTCCGCTCGAGATTCGCCGCGATCATATCATATATCATACACACGTGGACAGAATTGTTGGCACCCTTCATTTAATGAAAGAAAAACCCACATGGTCACTGAAATAACTTGAAAATAACAAAAGTAATAATAAATACAAATTTACTGAAAATCAGCTAATGAAAATCAGACATTGATTTTAAATTTTGGTTCAGCAGAAATATTTTAAAAAACAAAATAATGAAACTGGCTTGGACAAAAAAATGATGGTACCCCTACAAAGGATTGAAAATGGTGTGACCATAGGGACATGTTAAACCACGGTGTGCCTTGTAATTATCATCACAGGTGTCTCCAAGCTTGTAATCAGTCAGTCTGCCTTTTTAAAGGCTGAAAAGTGGTCACTGTGCTGTTTGGTATCATGGTGTGTACCACACTGAACATGGACCACAGAAAGCTAAGGAGAGAGCTGTCTCAGGAGATTAGAGATAAAATTACAGACAAGCATGTTAAAGGTAAAGGCTATAAGACCATCTCCAAGCAGCTTGATGTTCCTGTGACAACAGCTGCACAGACTATTCGGAAGTTTAAGGTCCACAGGACTGCAGCCAACCTCCCTGAACGTGGCTGTAGGAGGAAAACTGATGACAAACTGAAGAGACGGATAATACAAATGGAAACCAAAGAGCCCAGAACAACTTCAAAGAGATTAGAGGAGAACTCCAAGGTCAAGGTACATCAGAGTCAGATCACAGCATCTGTCAGTGTTTGAGCCAAAGTGGACTGAATGGAGGACATCACTGTTGAAAACAAATCATAAAAAAGTGAGACTGGAATTTGCCAAAATGCAAATTGAAAAGCCACAAAGCTTCTGGGACAATGTCCTTTGGACAGATGAGACATAACTGGAGCTTTTTGTTAAGTCACATCAGCTCTATGTTCACAGATGGAAAAATGAAGTATACAAAGAAAAGAGCACTGTACCTACTGTGAAACATGGAGGAGGCTAAGTTATGTTCTGGGGCTGCTTTGCTGCATCTGACACAGGGTGTCTTGAATCTGTGCAGGTATAATGAAATCTCAAGACTATCAAGACATTCTGGAGTGAAATGTGCTGCCCAGTGTCAGAAAGCTTGGTCTCAGTCACAAGTCATGGGTCCTCCAACAGGATAATGAGCCAGAACACACAGCTAAAAACACCCAAGGATGGCTCAGAACAAAACATTGGACTGTTCTAAAGTGGCCTTCTATGATCCCTGATGTAAATCCTGTTGAACATTTGTGGGAGGAGCTGAAACATGCAGTCTGAAGAAGACACCCTTCAAACCTGAGACAGCTGGAGCAGTTTGCTCATGAGGAGTGGGCCAAAATACCTGTGGACATGTGCAGAAGTCTCACTGAAAGTTACAGGAATCGTTTGATTGCAGTGATTGCCTCAAAAGGTTGTGCAACTAAATATTAAGTTATGGGTACCATCATTTCTGTCCAGGCCTGTTTCATGAGTTCATTTTTTAAAAATATTTCTGTTGGAGCATGGTTGAAAAGCAATGTCTGACTTTCAATGGTTAAATTTCATAGAATTTAAATTTATTATTACTTTTGTCAGATTCAAGTTGTTTCTCTGACCACTGTGAATTTTTCTTTCATTAAACGATGGGTACGAACAATTTCGTCCACGTGAGTATAATAGGATGTATTAGCGGACATTATACCAGCTGTATCCTTTTCATTCACTTAGCAAACACTGAACACTGCAACTGATGCCAGATGCCAAATTGGTCCTCTGTAGTCATGACGCTGTGCAGAGAACACAGCGTCATGCTCCCGATACACATCCTCAGGGGCCAAACAAATACTTTGAACCCCGCATCAGGGGACTTGAACCGACAAACATTGGCTGCCTGACCCCGGGGCCTCTTGGCCTGTCCGGCAAGGGGGAATGTAGGCCCTGGAAGCGGCTGCTTGTTGTGTCTGGATTGCATGGCTGGCCAAGCTCTCCTCTGATTCTCTGTCACAGGCACATCTGTGTCTCCTCAAGATGCCAATGGCTGCATGGAGGAGGCAGAGAGCAGAGTTCTGTTCTCATCCACTGGGGCAGCTCTCAGCTTTATGCAGGTGCACATGCCCTTTTTGGCTCTCTTGCGCACCACGACCTGGATGACTCAAAACACCACACAGTAATCACAGAATTTCCCAAGTTTCCTGGTACACACTGAAGCAGTGTGAGGCGTCCATCGTTGCGGCAAAGGCTCAGGGGCACAGCTCCTCGTTAGTATAGTGGACAGTATCTCCGCCTGTCACGCGGAAGACCGGGGTTCGATTCCCCGACGGGGAGGCTTATGCTTGGGCTCATGGCAGTGCTTACTGGCTGAAATGGCTAGCGCAAAACTGAGCCCTGATCTCCAACAATGGGTGCAATGTCAAGGTGCAGAGAACTAATGCCATGTGACCAAGGCTGTCTGAAACCCTGTGTCATGCTACATGAGAAAAGGCCAGCAAGCGAGATCCTTAGCCCCTGCTCGCTGCGTTGATGATGAGCAAAGGGTTCAAGGAGGTGCTTGTCACATTGTCAGCTTCGGATAATTTTTGCAGTAACAGTGTAGTGTCAGGGGACACTATTTCTTGCGCCAGAGGCATCCAAAGACAAAGTTCCAGTACGTCTCAAAGGACTTTGCAGGCAGTTTCTGCCCGGTTTCGAGCCGGGGACCTTTCGCGTGTTAGGCGAACGTGATAACCACTACACTACAGAAACGGTCGAGAAACTCCTCAGGGGCGTGCACAATGTTTTCTAAACACTCACAAACGTCCAACACCTACAGCGGTAAAGCCTTGAGTTTGCCACGTACTGATGGTAATCTGCCAAGAAGAGCAATGCCTTCCCACCCCCAGGGACAGAACTTGTGAGCAGTGTCAACCGGCCCATCGCCTTCTGTGATGTGTAGGACACGGTGACCCAGGATGAACTGTTGAGATGGGAATTTACAAAGACAAATGTTTCCGCCCGGTTTCGAACCGGGGACCTTTCGCGTGTGAGGCGAACGTGATAACCACTACACTACAGAAACGGTCAAGAAACTCTTCAGGGGCGTGAACAATCTTTTCTAAACACTCACAAACGTCCAACACCTACAGCGGTAAAGCCTTGAGTTTGCCACGTACTGATGGTAATCTGCCAAGAAGAGCAATGCCTTCCCACCCCCAGGGACAGAACTTGTGAGCAGTGTCAACCGGCCCATCGCCTTCTGTGATGTGTAGGACACGGTGACCCAGGATGAACTGTTGAGATGGGAATTTACAAAGAGAAATGTTTCCGCCCGGTTTCAAACTGGGGACCTTTCGCGTGTGAGGCGAACGTGATAACCGCTACACTACGGAAACTGCTCAAACACAGGGCAAACAGCGGCACGCGACACAGCGTCATGCTCCCGATACACATCCTCAGGGGCCAAACAAATACTTTGAACCCCGCATCAGGGGACTTGAACTGACAAACATTGGCTGCCTGACCCCGGGGCCTCTTGGCCTGTCCGGCAAGGGGGAATGTAGGCCCTGGAAGCGGCTGCTTGTTGTGTCTGGATTGCATGGCTGGCCAAGCTCTCCTCTGATTCTCTGTCACAGGCACATCTGTGTCTCCTCAAGATGCCAATGGCTGCATGGAGGAGGCAGAGAGCAGAGTTCTGTCCTCATCCACTGGAGCTGCTCTCAGCTTTATGCAGGTGCACATGCCCTTTTTGGATCAAGCTCTTGCCCACCACGACCTGGATGACTCAAAACACCACACAGTAATCACAGAATTTCCCAAGTTTCCTGGTACACACTGAAGCAGTGTGAGGCGTCCATCCTTGCGGCAAAGGCTCAGGGGCACAGCTCCTCGTTAGTATAGTGGACAGTATCTCCGCCTGTCACGCGGAAGACCGGGGTTCGATTCCCCGACGGGGAGGCTTATGCTTGGGCTCATGGCAGTGCTTACTGGCTGAAATGGCTAGCGCAAAACTGAGCCCTGATCTCCAACAATGGGTGCAATGTCAAGGTGCAGAGAACTAATGCCATGTGACCAAGGCTGTCTGAAACCCTGTGTCATGCTACATGAGAAAAGGCCAGCAAGCGAGATCCTTAGCCCCTGCTCGCTGCGTTGATGATGAGCAAAGGGTTCAAGGAGGTGCTTGACACATTGTCAGCTTCGGATAATTTTTGCAGTAACAGTGTAGTGTCAGGGGACACTATTTCTTGCGCCAGAGGCATCCAAAGACAAAGTTCCAGTACGTCTCAAAGGACTTTGCAGGCAGTTTCTGCCCGGTTTCGAGCCGGGGACCTTTCGCGTGTTAGGCGAACGTGATAACCACTACACTACAGAAACGGTCGAGAAACTCTTCAGGGGCGTGCACAATGTTTTCTAAACACTCACAAACGTCCAACACCTACAGCGGTAAAGCCTTGAGTTTGCCACGTACTGATGGTAATCTGCCAAGAAGAGCAATGCCTTCCCACCCCCAGGGACAGAACTTGTGAGCAGTGTCAACCGGCCCATCGCCTTCTGTGATGTGTAGGACACGGTGACCCAGGATGAACTGTTGAGATGGGAATTTACAAAGACAAATGTTTCCGCCCGGTTTCGAACCGGGGACCTTTCGCGTGTGAGGCGAACGTGATAACCGCTACACTACGGAAACTGCTCAAACACAGGGCAAACAGCGGCACGCGACACAGCGTCATGCTCCCGATACACATCCTCAGGGGCCAAACAAATACTTTGAACCCCGCATCAGGGGACTTGAACTGACAAACATTGGCTGCCTGACCCCGGGGCCTCTTGGCCTGTCCGGCAAGGGGGAATGTAGGCCCTGGAAGCGGCTGCTTGTTGTGTCTGGATTGCATGGCTGGCCAAGCTCTCCTCTGATTCTCTGTCACAGGCACATCTGTGTCTCCTCAAGATGCCAATGGCTGCATGGAGGAGGCAGAGAGCAGAGTTCTGTTCTCATCCACTGGGGCAGCTCTCAGCTTTATGCAGGTGCACATGCCCTTTTTGGCTCTCTTGCGCACCACGACCTGGATGACTCAAAACACCACACAGTAATCACAGAATTTCCCAAGTTTCCTGGTACACACTGAAGCAGTGTGAGGCGTCCATCGTTGCGGCAAAGGCTCAGGGGCACAGCTCCTCGTTAGTATAGTGGACAGTATCTCCGCCTGTCACGCGGAAGACCGGGGTTCGATTCCCCGACGGGGAGGCTTATGCTTGGGCTCATGGCAGTGCTTACTGGCTGAAATGGCTAGCGCAAAACTGAGCCCTGATCTCCAACAATGGGTGCAATGTCAAGGTGCAGAGAACTAATGCCATGTGACCAAGGCTGTCTGAAACCCTGTGTCATGCTACATGAGAAAAGGCCAGCAAGCGAGATCCTTAGCCCCTGCTCGCTGCGTTGATGATGAGCAAAGGGTTCAAGGAGGTGCTTGACACATTGTCAGCTTCGGATAATTTTTGCAGTAACAGTGTAGTGTCAGGGGACACTATTTCTTGCGCCAGAGGCATCCAAAGACAAAGTTCCAGTACGTCTCAAAGGACTTTGCAGGCAGTTTCTGCCCGGTTTCGAGCCGGGGACCTTTCGCGTGTTAGGCGAACGTGATAACCACTACACTACAGAAACGGTCGAGAAACTCCTCAGGGGCGTGCACAATGTTTTCTAAACACTCACAAACGTCCAACACCTACAGCGGTAAAGCCTTG
This sequence comes from Scarus forsteni, assembly GCA_036419115.1. NCBI lineage: Eukaryota > Metazoa > Chordata > Actinopteri > Labriformes > Labridae > Scarus > Scarus forsteni. Next base: position 717,472 of record JAZDUH010000026.1, on the reverse strand, counting down.
AGTTTGCCACGTACTGATGGTAATCTGCCAAGAAGAGCAATGCCTTCCCACCCCCAGGGACAGAACTTGTGAGCAGTGTCAACCGGCCCATTGCCTTCTGTGATGTGTAGGACACGGTGACCCAGGATGAACTGTTGAGATGGGAATTTACAAAGACAAATGTTTCTGCCCGGTTTCGAGCCGGGGACCTTTCGCGTGTTAGGCGAACGTGATAACCACTACACTACAGAAACGGTCGAGAAACTCTTCAGGGGCGTGCACAATGTTTTCTAAACACTCACAAACGTCCAACACCTACAGCGGTAAAGCCTTGAGTTTGCCACGTACTGATGGTAATCTGCCAAGAAGAGCAATGCCTTCCCACCCCCAGGGACAGAACTTGTGAGCAGTGTCAACCGGCCCATCGCCTTCTGTGATGTGTAGGACACGGTGACCCAGGATGAACTGTTGAGATGGGAATTTACAAAGACAAATGTTTCCGCCCGGTTTCGAACCGGGGACCTTCCGCGCGAGGACCGGGTATAGTTAAGCTTAACTTCCTTAACTTTTCCCATTCATTCTCTATGGTAGTTCCTTACACTACGGATGCAATATATTTTTGGCCACTATGGAGATTTGGGGGGGCGCTATTTCGCCCTTTTTGGTAAGGTTTAAAAACCCCCGCTTCTTACTGTATGATTGACAGTCTGCAGGAGCATCTCAAAGCAGTACTTTAAAAAAAAAAAAAAGCCCGCCGAAGATCTCTGTCTTTTCGTCTATTTTTTCTGTTTTGAAAATATCCTCAGTTTCAAGACGTAAGTGTTTCTTTTCTTTTTAAACATTTTACTTGAAGTTTCATTCATGAAATCCCAGGTGTTTAATGTGTTTTTTACGTAGATGTGATCGTAATTTCACTGACTGGATCTGCTATCTACTATTGTGTACTACGTAATTTTACCATAAACTTTAGCTAGCGACTTAATCTGTTGATTCTAAATCTGAATATGACTGGAATTAATTTCGGTGTATTATATGACTTCAGGATACATTAAATGTGTCGGGGTTTTTTGTGTGTATTTGCTAAGATTTGTAACAGTTTTTAAAACAGAAATGTGATTTTTACTAAGGGGGGGGGGGGGGGGGGGGCGGGATATTGTACTCTGTATTGTACATTTGCCATTTTACAAATGTATGAAAAAATCCAATTGCCTCCCATGAACCAGTATTGCCAAAATACCAAATGCATAAATCATTAATATTACATTTATGATTGAGAGAATCACTGCTGAAAAATACTTGTTATGAAACTACACAGGTTGATGTAAAATACATGATTCATTTCAAGAAATGCTCTCAAAATCAATCAGATTTTTGTAATTAACAGTAGATTAAACACTGACTGTAAAAAATACATTTACACTTGAGTTTTAGTTAAGCATCTAGATGGGTATTGTTTTTTGTATATAAATGTGGTTTAAGTTCAATGAGCAAATGCAAGAAGACTTCAGTTGGTATATTTTATGTCATGTGATTACATACAATGTTAACAGAGCAAATTGCTAGCCTGTGGTATTATTTGGGCCAAATATGAATATATTTTTCACAGTATGATACCTAATTTAAAATGAGATTTATTATTAACTATTTAAATTTTTGACATCACATCAAAATTATTCTCAGTACTGTAAGAAGACTTTAATGAATAAACCCTTACCATTACCTGTGTGGCTTTATGTAGTGCCAAGTTCTCTATTAACACAGAATAAAAACACAAAAATAATCACATTTTAACTACAGTATAATTCAACCCTGGTATTATTGATTTTTGGGACCACAAGATCATAATTCTAAGAGTTTAAACACACTTTGCAATCCACATATGTTAATTTTGATATAGTCTTACATAATAAATGTCATATTTTACTGCATTTTGGCTGTGTGTTATGGTTTCTAAATGTATACTCCTGCATATCATAATCAGGCTTACGCAAATATACTTACCCGTTCTCTGAATTTGTCCCAATGTATTTGTTTTCTTGTTTATAACTACACTGCCTGTGTGTACTGTATTGTGTACATAGGAAAATGAAGAAGGGAGTCACCATCTTTCCTGGGAAGATGACCGTGTCTTTCAGGAGGGGCCCGTCGGGCCATCTTCGCCAGGACCCGTCTGATGAGGCGATGAGGATCAAAAACAATCCCTCGCTTCAAGACAGGTCCTCAGCACAGAACCAGACGCTGGTGAAAACCAATGCCCTGACTGTGGTTTTTCTACGTGGAGGAGATGTCTCTGACCAGCAGGAGGTGATGGGGGAGTATCTCCTCCAGTTTGGGAAATATAAAAATAAATCATTTAGGTGGCTGCTGGAGAATGATGTGGGATACACCATCTACCTTATAAATAAGGTAGAGAAGGAGGAGCAGGATGGGAGCTTCAACCCACAGGGCAACAGCAAGGACAGCCTGCTCTCCTTTCTCCAGTATGCCAGAGGCTTTCAGGAGATTGAGGACCTTAGGAGGTACCTCCTGTCCAGAAAGCCTGCTCCAGCAGTGGCATCAGAGGGGGACAACACTGTTGGCTTTGGAGCCAGGGCCAGTGCTACATGGAGGCAGATCTGGGAGAGCAGGGCCGATGGATATGCTGCCTTCATCCTGGGAGCAAAGTGTGTTAAGAACAGCAAGATGTTCAACCTGCAGCAATACCTCCTGAAGCAGCAGAGGGTTGAACCTTGCAGTGCATCCCCAGGAGAAGCTGCACCATCAAGCACTGTCGGTCAGTCCACAGAGATATGCAAATATGAATTCTATTTTCTGATTACTATTTAGTTTGATTAATTGTTGTTTATGAACTTCTAGATATGGAGGAGGATAAGGCTCTGGAGAAGGAGATGTTGAGTCTTTCTCCCTCCAAACTCAACCCTGATCCACGTATGTGTGACAAACTTTTAACAAAATTTAAAAAAATAAATATATATATAAATATTTAAAATATTTACTGTCATTTCCACCATCAGCAGCCCCCCGGCCCTTGGATACACGACCAGCAGCAGGTTTTTCTTCATCACTAAATTCTGTTTCTTAAAGGATTCCACCACTGTTACAAAGTTCTTTTAAACTAGTTTTTTTTTATTTTGGCCGTGTTCTGGCCTGTTCTGATGGTTGTGTTCTTGTTCTCCCACTGACCTGAGGTAGTAACATGGCATCGATGATGGTGAGTGGCTTTCCATGTTTGCATGCATTTTAAAAGTGTCACAAAAGGATTTTGCATTTAAAATACCTGCTTTGTGAAAAAATGACTAAGTAAATGAAAAGCTGAGATTCTATTTTTGGATGCAAAATCTTTGATTTGTATGGATACACATATCAATTCTATGTGCTTTTCTTATTTTAACAATAAAAACTGAACATTTTTTTTACACAGTTTTTGAAAACTATTAGAGAGAGAAAAAATATGTCAGATTATTAAGCAAAAAAGCTGAAATTTGAGAAGAAAATGATGACAAAATGTTTTTCTCCAGCACACAGTAGCCAGCAGACAGCTACCATCTCCAGGCCTGCTGACATGGGTCCGCTTTCTGGAGATGTTTCCACTGTGAAAGGTAAAAAATATTGATATACTTCCAATTCAGACACTATTTTGAAATTGTATTGTCTTATTTTTAAATGCATCTCCTTTTTTATTACATTGTAACAGTGAAGGTCCCAGTGCCAGTCCCACCTGAGCTGCTTGAAATTGCCCCACAGCTTGGACTTGGGAGGCCTGATGTGATGAGACCAAGTATGATGTTTCCTCATATTTTCCTTTCAAGTTTACAGTATATAACATATTAGTTTGCAACACTTTCGTCTCTTACTTGAGATACATTTTCAAAGTTTTCTGTCTTTTAGAAAGAAAAATCAAAATATATGTAAATCAGTGTTTTTACACAGTTTGTCTTACTCTTTAACTCTAGCTGTAGGTCCATCATCAGGGATATTACATCCTGAGGAAGGTCAGCACCGCACCACCTCTGATGCAGGTATGAACTTCTCTGGTATATATTACCATAACATCCAGTGTCAGGCTCTCCATCTTACTGATGATGGCTTATCTTTGTATTTGCAGCTCCCCCATGCCCGGAGCCGGCTGGTGTGTCTCTGCCAGCTGATCAAGATGTTGCCAGATGGAACTGCTCCCATCAGCAAAAAATGTGGATGAAGGCTGAGCTGGAAGAACTTGGGCTGTGGCCAGGGTCGCGTCCAGTCCGCCATCCCATGAACATGCTGTCCCTGTGGCGTCACCCACCTCAGCCTGAGCTCATATACTCTGTTTATGAGCTGCCTTCGCCCAAGTACTTCCAGCTCCACTCCTTTTTCATCTGGAAGCCAGAGCATCCAATCATGGAGAGAGTGAGGAACACATACGTGTTGCCCTGTCTTTATGGTTGCCCGAATCCTCAAGTCGTTTCTGCGGGTGTCGGCAGGCCTCGAGTCATCATAGGCACCAATGGCCAGTATTACATTCTTGCCTCCAGGCTTACTTGTAAAGCCTCCAAGAAGTACTGGCATGCTGATAAACCCCAGTGGCTGGCAATGCTACCCAGACGCATCAAAAAAATCATCCCTGCTTTCCTGACCCACAAGAAAGCCATCTGCAGATCGGTGATGGACGAACTGAGACGCAGTGGCAGGTCAGCAGAGGACATGGCCAAACAGCTGGCAGAGACACTCCACCTAAAATATGAGAGAGCCCACCTGGCCTACCTGAACAGCATCCAGAGCATCAGGGATGCTGAGGCAGGTGTCCACGGGCAAAAAACCATTGCCGGGCTCCTCAGACAGACCCCCTCTCCTGCTCCGTTTGGAGGATACGCTGACGCTGATGGCTGGTGTGGGGTGTCCATCTCCTCCCACTATCTGGTCGACTGTCTGGTCAGTGAGTATCAGCGCCAGGAGCACCAACTCACCTTACTGCTGCAGGGGACCTTTGGGAGAGCACTGAGGTCAGATCACACCAGGAAAGTGGCAAGGAAGGTTGTGCTGTCATCAGGCACAATGTCTTCCTATGCCATTATGAATGAGAACTGGATGATCCTGAGCTGGGTGATGCTGCAGTCGGAGTGTGATCGGTCCCTTCATCCCCTGTATGAGGGTCTGGCTCGACGCTACACTGCAGCTGGTGTGGACAAGGCTGACTACCAGTGGGTGGACAGGTATACTGACCAAGTATTAAACATTAAAGTATTTTATAACAGTAAGGTAGTTATACAGTGTGAAAACATATTTAACATGTGTTATATATATTTTTTCTTTCATTACATCAGGGACTGCTGTGCAGCCTTCAAGGTCCTGGACTCTGGGCCCCAGGACCACCTGTTGTGGGACAGCTGGAGGACAACAGAGGCTATTGTGTCGGAGGCCACTTCTGGGAACCTGATCAGCAACCCTGCATCAAGGAGCAAGTTCAACGAAAACCTCAACGTAAAGCTGGACTTGTTCCATTGCATGCGGCGTTTGACCAGGGAGTGTGTCTCTGAGCATCACCCTCTGTTCAGCTCTTTTTGCCAATTCCTCTCTGCAGCATTTCTGGTTGTGGACCAGGGTGACCTTCAGCGGCTCAAGGACGCCTATTCTGTCTGTGGCATCTCTTCTGCTAACCCCACCAAGCAGCACATCAGGGACCACTGCAGAACAAAGGTGCCACAGCCCAGAGAGCTGCTGCAGAGAGTGGAGGATGTGATGCATCACTTTCACCTGGCAAAGGACACCAACGATGAGCTCCTCTTCAAGCCCTCCATGCTCAAGGTGTGGAAAATACAACGGATCCACATCCTGAGAGGCTGCCTGAGCGACCCTGAGGTGGGGGAGGGGATCCTTTACAGGCACGGTGGCACCTTGCAGCTCAACTACAACAAGGCTGAGGAGCTGCTGTTCCTGTTTGGATCCCTGTGAGAGGCACGTCACAGCAGGAGGGCTTCCACTGTCACCAAGCCCAGTGGGTGACCGGCAACAGGGTGTCCAGTGAGCTTTTTCCAGGCCCAGGCTATGACTGGTGTGGTGCGCTGGAACTTTCAGAGGCTGGTCGACCTGAAGCTGCCAGATGTGGAGCTGCCTGCTGCGTTTGACCCGCTTCTGATGGCCCAGCTGAACACAGCCTCTCTTCTGGTGACAGGAAAGGCAAAGTACCCGGCTCTTCGGGTGTCCAACAGGGACACTGGGGAGAGGTTCGGGCTGCAGGACGTGGAACCTGGCTGCCGTCCTGTTTTCTTGAACTTTGAAAACATCCAGGAGCAGCAGGATCTCCCTCAGGAGGAAGCCCATCCCTGCCCTCAGGTTATTTACATTAATAATAATATAATAATAATTATAATTTACTTTAAAATCTTGACTGACTGACTGATAGACCGCCTAACTTACCTAACTCTCTTTAAATGCTTCAATACAGGAAACCCGTGGGATTACGCCGCATGAGCCAGCGGGAGATGTGCCAGTCCTGTCCCAGCCCCATCCTTTACCTGCAGCCATCACAGTCAAGTCGGAGACACAAGCTCAGGTGTCAACAGGTGATTCAAACTACCCACCACATCCCTCATTCAGACCCTGCTGTTTAAAAATAATACTTATGTTTGGTTGGAATTACTTACATTACTATTTCATACATGGTCTGTAAATAAAAAAAACTTTAGGCTACTGTGAACACAATGTTAAACCAACAAAAATGTTATTGTAAATCAAACTTTTTGAACAATGGATTAACTTTTCACTCAAGTTAACCCTTTAATACCTTTTGTATCACATTTTATACATACTTTTATGATACCACTGTCTTATCAGTATGATCAAAAAACTACTAAAAAAAAATCTGAATACACTCAGCTAAATGATAAAAATGTCCTCAAATGGATTATCAGTTGCAAAAAGCACCTAATGTAACAGATGAGACCCTACAAATATAAATGTTACATTTTATGGCTTTTTGTCTTTAGGATTTTAGTAGAAATAGAAATAAACATTTCAGCTGCAATAAATTAGAATTTTCAGGCTAAAATCTGTGTTGTCAGGTGTTTAATGGCGTATATGTGTATTGAGGAATGTGGTGTAAATGAGCATCTTGTATATCATTAACAGATATGTTCTTGTTTTCTTTTAGACTTGCCAAAGGCTGCCCTGCTGCCAGTTTCCTCCTCTCCTCGGGCCACCCGTACAGGCCCCATAAAAACTGGAGGTCTCGTCCAGGTCCTGGACCACAGTCGGTGGACAGAGCCCATGAGAGCTGCCATCAATGACCTCCTGATCAAGCACCATGGGGCAAAGGATCTGTTGAGGCGGGTGGACACAGACTATGCCGCCATGGTGCAGAGGTCATGCACTGACCCCAACAGCCTCCTCCATCCAACGACATGCCAACATATCTCGAGATATGTCAAACACCTGGCAAAGTTGAAAAACACCAGCTCCTCCTTAAACACCAGCCCGGCTAAAGTGCTGGAGACGCAGCAGCTCTGGCAGAGTCTGACCACAGGCAGTCAGACAGTCAGCGTGCCTGTCACAACCCTTCCTCCAGCTGTTGTGAACCCTCCACCTGTGACCCCCCTTCAGGATGAGCCGGTGACTCGTGCAACAGTGGAGAGGATTGTGGCAGATCTTCTTGAAAAGCAGCAGCAGCATCAGCAACAACAGCAGCAGAAGAAGAAGCTGATCAGGAGCTGCTTAGCCTGTGGTCAGCCAAAATCCAGATATCTTGGGGATGGCTCTTCTGTTCATTTCTTTTACCAGGCACAAAATATCAAGTATTTTTATTGTTCCACAAAGGTCTTTCAGACCTATGAACATGAAGGCCTGAAAAACCCCAGGATGTCCTTTGAGGAATTTGCTGCCTCTCCTTATTTTGCTCGGGAGCTGGAGGGGGCCAAGCAGAGGGGGCTAGAGTGGAGACGGGTGGTGGAGGAGAGGGCCAAAAGAAAACCGGCAGTGCAGATGCCAACAGGTCGTGCAGGTCCTGTCACCTGCACGCTAAAACAGGGTCCAGGCAGCCAAGACGTCCACACGTACTTCCCTGGGGTGTCAGGGAAGTATATCTACTGCCCCACCAGGGTCTTCTCCGTGTACAAGGACCAGGGCATGGCCAAGGAGATGACCTGGCTGGAGTTTCAGAAGTCAGACTATTATGACTCTGAACGGGACAGATGGGGGACGGACAGAAAAAAGTGAGCCTGGGTTTGTACATATGTAAATAACAATTACTTGTAAATATGTGAATTAGTTTGATCTGTACATAAGAATGATTTGTAGATATGTTTGATTTGTAAATATGTTTGATTTGTAAATAACTTTGATTTGTAAATATGTTTGATTTGTAAATAACTTTGATTTGTAAATAACTTTGATTTGTAAATAACTTTGATTTGTAAATATGTTTGATTTGTAAATATGTTTGATTTGTAAATAACTTTGATTTGTAAATATGTTTGATTTGTAAATAACTTTGATTTGTAAATATGTTTGATTTGTAAATAACTTTGATTTGTACATATGTTTGATTTGTAAATAACTTTGATTTGTAAATAACTTTGATTTGTAAATAGCTTTGATTTGTAAATAACTTTGATTTGTAAATAACTTTTGATTTATCAAATAACTTTGATTTGTAAATAACTTTGATTTGTAAATAGCTTTGATTTGTAAATAACTTTGATTTATCAAATAACTTTGACTTGTAAATAACTTTGATTTGTAAATAACTTTGATTTGTAAATAACTTTGATTTATCAAATAACTTTGATTTGTAAATAACTTTGATTTGTAAATAACTTTGATTTATCAAATAACTTTGATTTGTAAATAACTTTGATTTGTAAATAACTTTGATTTATCAAATAACTTTGATTTGTAAATAACTTTGATTTGTAAATAACTTTGATTTATCAAATAACTTTGATTTGTAAATAACTTTGATTTGTAAATAACTTTGATTTGTAAATAACTTTGATTTGTAAATAACTTTTGATTTATCAAATAACTTTGATTTGTAAATAACTTTGATTTGTAAATAGCTTTGATTTGTAAATAACTTTGATTTATCAAATAACTTTGACTTGTAAATAACTTTGATTTGTAAATAACTTTGATTTGTAAATAACTTTGATTTATCAAATAACTTTGATTTGTAAATAACTTTGATTTGTAAATAACTTTGATTTATCAAATAACTTTGATTTGTAAATAACTTTGATTTGTAAATAACTTTGATTTGTAAATAACTTTGATTTATCAAATAACTTTGATTTGTAAATAACTTTGATTTGTAAATAACTTTGATTTATCAAATAACTTTGATTTGTAAATAACTTTGATTTGTAAATAACTTTGATTTGTAAATAACTTTGATTTATCAAATAACTTTGATTTGTAAATAACTTTGATTTATCAAATAACTTTGATTTGTGAATAACTTTGATTTGTAAATGACTTTGATTTGTAAATAACTTTGATTTATCAAATAACTTTGATTTGCATCTTTTACTCTTTCATTTTTGTATCTTTTCATCATTTAAACACTTTATACTCTTGGTTGTATAAATTTATTTCCTGTTTCCTTTGAGCTATAGGTAATTTTAGCCTTTTTGATTTCCTTCCTCTTATTACCTTCTGTGATATTTACCTTTTATTTATTTGCCTCTTTTTGTGTGTCATTTGTGACTTTAATTTGATTTTCCACTGTTATGTTTTAACTTTTACCCTTTTGATGATTGCATTCCTCAGTTTTCTATTTTATGCTCTTGTTTATCTTTTATTTTTTGTGTCTTTAGTATGTTGTGTTTTGTTTTGAAAAGTGCTGTATAAATAAATGTTTCTATGGTAAAGTTTATTCAGAGTTTCAGGAGTTTTTTTTCACAGGAGATTTTATTCTTATTGTGAGAATCTATTACATCATCATCACTCAGCAGAATGTTATTTAAATAAGAACAATTTCATGAACAGAGTACTTGAAAACATGAGTAATAATAGTCATTCCTCAGCTCAGTGTCTTTTTTAGGCCTGTCTGTACTGCCTTGGTTGTACTTTTATCTTCAGTAAGGGTCGGCCACGATGTTTACTTGAAAAAGTTCCCTGCCCTGCTCAACATCTGGGTAATCTGCAATGAAAGAGAATATTTTACAGTGTATTGCAATAGTACAATTATACACCAGAAAGCACAAAATGCATAAATTCATATGAAAAACCAATTACTTACTCACTTTACTGTAATTATGAAACATTTTGTGTAATTTATGAGCATTATATGAGCAAATCTTTGCTTAGATTTCAGTTATTTAAGCGGGAAACAAAACTTTAGCATATTTAACAGAGCTTGAGCGCTAAGTTAAATATTGGATTATGTTATTGATCAATTGACTTATCAAACATTACACTCAAATAGTGTTATATTTTGGCTATAATGCCAAAAGTGTTGAGACTCACCACCTGTGTGACCTAGAAAATAAATGAGATGTTGTAAAAGATTTGCAACGATAGGGACTTCCGGGCAAGATGGCGGACGGGTTAGCAGCATAGCTTCTAGCTCGCCTAAGTCGGTAGAAATAAACCCACTCAATTGGAGAAACTCGACATACAACTGACATAAACTTTGAGATGAGTGGTCGCAGAAGCCAGAGAAACGCTAAAAACCTAAAGAAAACTCGAGAACGGTCTGCAACAGAAGCGGTCTCTGACGAAAGTGAACCTGAAAGCGACACGATAGAGAAAATGGATCACGCCGAGGCACTGAGAGCTGGACTCGCTGGCATCAGAAGCATACGGGACTCAAGCAGGAGCTCCGGAACGAGCTGACAACATTCAAAGACGAACTGAAAAGTGAGATGAAACAGGAAATCACGACTTTCAGTCAAGACATAGAGCGGAAGCTTACGGAAAATCACAAGGAACTACAGGAGCAGAAGGCGAGCATAACAGAGGCACAGGCTCGTATAGCGGAGTTGGAGGAGTATAATATAGAAGCAAACGGCCTGCTAACGAAGCTAACAAAACAGACACGCCAGATGCAGGACAAACTAACGGATCTCGAAGCGAGGTCTCGGCGGAATAATGTCCGGATTTTCGGACTGCCCGAGGACATGGAAGGAAGCTCCATTGCAGACTATTTGGACCAACTCCTTAAAAAAGAACTGGATTTAGCCGAAGGAACCGATCTACAAATCCAACGCGCTCACAGGGCTCTCGCGCTAAAACCAGGTCCCGGAGGTGCTCCGAGAGCAATAGTGGTTAATTTCCTCAAGTTTGAAACTAAGGAGATGGTCTTACAGAAAGTCTGGCAGAAAAAGGGGATACAGGTGGGCAACAAGAAAATTCAATTTGATCACGATTATCCAGCCGAAATCGTCCAAAAGCGCAAAACATATCTGGGCATCAAGAAAACATTGAAAGAGAAGGGGATCCGTTTTCAGACTCCATTCACGAAAATAAGAATCCACTGGAACAACGGTGTTAAAAGCTACGATAACGCGGGGGACGCAGCACAGGACATGAGAGCAAGGGGATTAACTGTGGATGCACCGGACGTGGACGCGGGACGAGCGGAGGAGATGACTCTAAGTGCTACGGGATGGCGGCGAGTGGGGAGTAGCAGATCAAGGCAGGATACGACGGCACGACGAGCGAAGGAGAAGTTGCAAGAATATGAGAGGAGACCTGATATTTGACATGTTATCTGAGCAAAAGGGTAACAAGGCTTCGAATAAAACTAATCTGGGTCATTTCATATTGGATTATTTAGACAGTAAAAATGAAACATGGACCTTTGGTTGAGTTAATTAATAACACAAAGGCTTCAGATATTAAAGTTTAATATAAAGCAATACCGACAGGATGAGGGGTATTAAGGTTGGACTTGTCTAGACTAAGCTTGACGTGGTTAAAAGGGAACGGCTTTAGGTCTAGGGATGGGCCCTCAAAGGAGAGGATTTCCTATCCACCCACCAACAGGGACTTGGGGGAGAAGAGGATTAACCCCTGTGTGGAAGTTCCATTTAGTTCATAATGTTCTTAACTTTGTTCTTGTTCATGTAAGTTTTGAGCTGCTTGGGAAAGCACATATGCACAGTAGTGAGTTAATATGGTATGTAATGACCTGAAAATACTGTCCTTAAATGTAAATGGTCTAAATACACCTAAAAAAAGAGGAACAGTCATAACAAAATTGAAAAAAGAAAAACTACAAGTCATATTTCTACAGGAAACTCACCTCTCCCAGACTGAACATGAAAAATTAAAAAAATTTGGATTCAGGAATTCATACTATAGTACATATAAACAAGGGCGCAGGAGGGGGGTTATGATATTAATCCCAAATTCAACTATATTTGTTCGTGAAAAGGAAGTCAAAGATAAGGAGGGAAGATATGTGTTAGTGAAGGGAAAGCTGGAAAATGAACCTGTTACGTTGATGAATGTTTACGCACCTCCAGAAAGCAGTAAACACTTTTTTAAATCCCTCTTTAACGTTATAGCGACAGAAATGGAAGGTACTTTAATCTGTGGGGGGGATTTCAACATAGTCATGAATCATAGTTTAGATACAACAAGTTTAAAAGGAAACAAAAAACAGACATCAAAATTTGTAAAGTTATCTTTAGAAGAAATGGGAATGATAGACATATGGAGGAGTCTCAATCCTCTTAAAAAAGACTACACACATTATTCGGCAACACACAATGTTCATTCAAGAATAGATTATTTTTTCATAAACAAAGGGGATAGACACCGAGCGATCGAGTGCAAGATCGGAGGTGCGGATGTATCAGATCACAATGCATTATTTCTAAAAATAAATCTGAATGCCAGGAAACGACAAACAATTTGGAGATTAAATGTAGGAATACTAAATAATAAAGGACTGGTGAAAGATTTGAAGGAAGACATTAAGCAATATATGGAAGAAAACAACAATGGGGAAGTGGACCCGCACATTATATGGGACGCTCTGAAAGTTGTTATTCGAGGAAAGATAATAGCTAGAACCACATTATTTAAAAAAATTAGAAGAGAAGCATATTCAAATCATTCCATAACATTGAGAGAATTAGAGCAACTATACCAGAAGACAAATGACCCCAAAATATACAAACAAATAAAGGATACCAAAAAGAAGATAACTGAACTGCTATTGGATGAATATGGAAAGAAGAAAGCATATTTGAAGCAAAATTATTATGAGATTGGCCCCAGAGCGACTAAACTCTTGGCAAAACGTATCCGAAAACAACAAGCAGTGAATACCATACAAGAAATCAGAGATCCACATACCAACGAGATAATATACGATCCAGAAGGTATAGAGAAGATATTTCAGGGTTCTATAAAAATTATATACGCATAACCACCTGCTGCAAATGAGGAGGAAATCAGAAACTTTTTAGAACAATTAGATTTACCATCAATTGGCTCTAGGCAAAATGAAATACTAACAACTGACATTACAAGAGAAGAGATTATTCAAGCAATAAATTCACTGAAAAATAATAAATCTCCGGGGAGCGACGGTTACCCCACAGAATGGTACAAGGTTTTTAAGGAAGAGTTGATGCCAGCACTTCAGGCTTCTTTCAACTGGACTCTTAAAGAAAATAAAATACCACTAACATGGGCAGAAGCAATTATTTCAATCATTTTAAAACCAGGCAAAGATAAAGACAGATGTGAAAGCTACAGACCGATCTCGATACTAAATATAGATTATAAAATATATACACACATCATCTCTAAAAGAATAAATACATTTATTACAGAATTAATAGATGAGGACCAAACAGGGTTTATATCAGGTCGTCAAACACAAGATAGTATTCGGAGAACTTTACAAATAATTGGCCAAACACAAAAAAGGAAACAAAGTACTGTACTGGTTAGTATTGATGCGGAAAAGGCATTCGATTGTGTTAATTGGAAATATCTTTATCAAGTGCTAGAACGATTTGGATTCAATAAAAAATCTGTACAAATGATTAAAACGCTTTATCAAAAACCTTCGGCTAGAATAAAAATTAATGGAAATTTGACAGACAAAATATTGTTACAAAGATCGACCAGGCAAGGATGCTGTTTGTCGCCAACTCTCTTCGCGATCTTTATAGAACCTTTGGCTCAAGCAGTTCGACAAAGCAAGGAAATTAAAGGTGTCACAATTAAGGATATAGAGCATAAAATTGGACTTTTTGCCGATGACATAATAGCTTTCCTCGAGCAACCAAACACATCGCTCCCTAACCTGATGAAATTACTAGAACTGTATGGACATCTGTCAGGATATAAAATCAATGTATCTAAAACCCAAATTTTAGCACTCAATTATAAACCATTGAGAGAGTTTCAGGAAACATATGAATTTAATTGGAATTTAAAAACAATTAAATATTTGGGTGTTACGATCACTAAAAATCTCTCTGAGCTGTATAGTGCAAATTATAAAAATTTAAAACAAGAGATACAGAAAGATATAGCAAGATGGTCCACCTTACCACTGGACCTAAGTTCAAGAATTGATATAGTTAAATTAAATATACTACCCCGATTTCTATATCTGTTCCAATCCTTGCCAATAGATGTCCCCAGAGGCCAATTCATAGATTGGGATAGAATGATATCCAGATTTGTTTGGGGGGGCAAAAAACCAAGAGTCAGATATAAAACTCTCCAGCTTCCTAAAGAAAGTGGTGGTATGGGTCTTCCGAAATTAATGGAGTATTTTTATGCTGCCCAATTGAGACCTGTTTATTGTTGGTGTAAATTAGAATTTAGAGCAAAATGGAAGGATATAGAAAAAAGTAAATCAAACTCCAATTCAGAATATGGTTGGTGATAGACAGCTATATAAGGAACTTAAAATTAATATGGATCCAATTACAGTGCACACATTAGATCTATGGTTTAAAGTACTGAAAATGTACAAGATCCAGAAACGATGCAAAAATATTAAAATGGGTAGCTAACGATAGCAATTTCAATCCGGCAAAATATGATCAAAGATTTAAACAATGGACAGGAAAAGGTTTAACTGCTTGGTGTGTACTAGAGAATAAAGGGTAGCTGGTGAGGTTTGAAAATCTCAGAAGAAGATATGAATTAGATACACGAAATCTTCAGATACTTTCAAGTAAGGGATTACTATAAAAAGGAGATCAAGTCAGATTCTTTCAGTGAAGTGAATGACATAATCAAAATCATAGTTAAAGCATATCAGAAAAGTAACATAAGAATAATTTCATCATTATATAAAGGATTGAATACCAACAACAAACATTCAACTATATATATCAAGGTGAAATGGGAGGAAGAACTCAATGTAGAAATTTCAAATGAAGAGTGGCATAAAATGTGGAAGATACATCACACATCTACTAATTCACGAATTTGGAGAGAATTTACATGGAAGAATTTGATCCGTTTTTTTATTACACCGAAAATGAAAAGTAAGCAGTTACACAGGCGCCAGAAATGTTGGCGAGGATGTGGTTTTTTCAACGTAGACCACTCCCACATTTTTTGGAAATGTCAAAAAATAACTGTATTTTGGGAAATGATAAGTAAGGAGCTACAGCAAATATTAGGATATTCAGTTCCAAAGACTTGTTTGGTGCTGTATTTATGCAAACTCTCAGAAGAGACGGATATCACCCGTGATGGATACCTGATTAAAATATTGTTGGTGGCAGGCAAGAAAGCCATCACTAGGAACTGGGGAAAGGAAACCCTACCAACAAAAGATCAATGGATAACAATTGTGGAAGAAATCTTTTTAATGGAAAAATTGACACATATACTGAGGCTACAGGAAGCACACCTGGATAAAAAATGGGAAAAATGGACCCTATACAAGACTCTAAAGGATAAAACTGGACTGGAATAATAACTGATGGATATACCAATCTACAAAACTGTAAGAATATATTGCTCTTCCCTGGCAGCTTTTTGTCTAGTTCATCTGTATTGTCTTTGTTATCACATAATTTGTCAATAAAAATTTAAGTGACAAAAAAAAAAAAAAAGATTTGCAACACTTATTTAATTTGACTGTTTATTTACAGCAGCGAGTGCAAAGTAATTTCACATTAACTCAGGCTTTTGATCTTTACTGGGAAAAACTTCCTTTTCCTTGTTTATTCATGTAATAGCTCCTCTTTAAATAATTAAATTTCAAAGAATTTTTATATGAACTTAAATGCTGATTTTTTTTCAGAAAAGGAAATTTAATGTGTGCTTCCTTTACATTTGATAAAAGGTTTGGAGAGTCCTAATAAAACATTCTAATTAACCATTTTGTATCAGTTACAACTCAGTAATTAAAATTAAAACCTTACTTTGGTGATTCAATAATAAACATGAGAGGGTCAATTGCATGCACCTTCTCTGTGTGTATGTTCTGAACAATTTGCACAAGCCACTTTCAGCACTTTTAAATGCTCTGATGCACATAAGAAAATCCCTGTTATCTGGATATATTTTAATTCCATTTATAATCTCTCTTTCATGTTTACTTTTCTCTTTGATGCTGCCACAGAGGATGCAAAGCTGTGTTTCCCTGTTGCCTAACAAGTGTTTGACAGTGACAGCAAAGACCTATCTGTTCTTAGATGTCACTCAGTTTGGGGGGGGGGGACCGGTGACGGCCCTCACAGCTTGAGAGGAGAAGAAGCTGTCTTTGGTGTGGCACTTGAAAGGGTCAAAGTCCGTCCGGTCCTTTTTTCCGGAGGAGGGGGGCCTCACCTGTGATGTTAGAGTCCTTTTCCTTGATGCTAGTGATCTAAGTGTCTTTAAGGGGGGGCAGAGTGGTCCCAGCAACTTTCTCAGCCTTACCACCCGCTGTGAAGGTCCCTTCTGCCCTCTGCTGTGCAGCAGTGCGTCAGGAGGCTCTTGATGGCAAATTTTGTCTACTGTTTTATGCAAGAATTATCCTGTAGTTTGTTCTTAAAGCCTTATTCCTATCATGGTTATTATTTAGTAGCCTTTTTTTTTTTCATTTTTACATCCTTGGGTATAATAAAAGGGCTGTAAAAAATAAAATATTAGCGATGATCTAAATACATTTTTCATTTTGAGATGTAAATATTTTTTGCATGACTTGGTGCAGTCACCGATCAAAAGTGCTTGAATTGCCTTACTCCTTACTCCTATCAATTTATCAATTCGTTAATTAAACAATCAACAATCCCTGTAAATGCTGAACACAAACACTGTTTATGATGTGCGGTAACAGCTGGTTTCGATCCCACACCTGGCGGACGACCTCCGGGTCTCCATTACCTGTTACAGGTACCCGCGGCTGGCGATTAAAAGCGCTTGGAAGATCTTATTCGGATCAATACAGCATTTATACAAGCAGAAATCCCCGGAATGTTGAAAATAAATGTTGTTCATCATCTGCCATTGTGCTGGTTTCGATCCCTCACCTGGCAGAGACCTCTGGTTCTGCATATTCAGCCCGTTACGGCTATCTGCGGCTGGCCCCCGCGTGTGAGGCGAACGTGATAACCGCTACACTACAGAAACTGCTCAAACACAGCTCTCTAGGCGGCATGCGACACAGCGTCATGCTCCCGATTCACATCCTCAGGGGCCAAACAAATACTTTGAACCCCGCATCAGGGGACTTGAACCGACAAACATTGGCTGCCTGACCCCGGGGCCTCTCGGCCTGTCCGGCAAGGGGGAATGTAGGCCCTGGGAGCGGCTGCTTGTTGTGTCTGGATTGCATGGCTGGCCAAGCTCTCCTCTGATTCTCTGTCACAGGCACATCTGTGTCTCCTCAAGATGCCAATGGCTGCATGGAGGAGGCAGAGAGCAGAGTTCTGTTCTCATCCACTGGGGCTGCTCTCAGCTTTATGCAGGTGCACACGCCCTTTTTGGCTCTCTTGCACACCACGACCTGGATGACTCAAAACACCACACAGTAATCACAGAATTTCCCAAGTTTCCTGGTACACACTGAAGCAGTGTGAGGCGTCCAGCCTTGCGGCAAAGGCTCAGGGGCACAGCTCCTCGTTAGTATAGTGGACAGTATCTCCGCCTGTCACGCGGAAGACCGGGGTTCGATTCCCCGACGGGGAGGCTTATGCTTGGGCCCATGGCAGTGCTTACTGGCTGAAATGGCTAGCGCAAAACTGTGCCCTGATCTCCAACAATGGGTGCAATGTCAAGGTGCAGAGAACTGATGCCATGTCACCAAGGCTGTCTGAAAACCTGTGTCATGCTACATGAGAAAAGGCCAGCAAGCGAGATCCTTAGCCCCTGCTCGCTGCGTTGATGATGAGCAAAGGGTTCAAGGAGGTGCTTGACACATTGTCAGCTTCGGATAATTTTTGCAGTAACAGTGTAGTGTCAGGGGACACTATTTCTTGCGCCAGAGGCATCCAAAGACAAAGTTCCAGTACGTCTCAAAGGACTTTGCAGGCAGTTTCTGCCCGGTTTCGAGCCGGGGACCTTTCGCGTGTTAGGCGAACGTGATAACCACTACACTACAGAAACGGTCGAGAAACTCTTCAGGGGCGTGCACAATGTTTTCTAAACACTCACAAATGTCCAACACCTACAGCGGTAAAACCTTGAGTCTGCCACGTACTGATGGTAATCTGCCAAGAAGAGCAATGCCTTCCCACCCCCAGGGACAGAACTTGTGAGCAGTGTCAACCGGCCCATCGCCTTCTGTGATGTGTAGGGCACATTGACCCAGGATGAACTGTTGAGATGGGAATTTACAAAGACAAATGTTTCCGCCCGGTTTCGAACCGGGGACCTTTCGCGTGTGAGGCGAACGTGATAACCGCTACACTACGGAAACTGCTCAAACACAGGGCACACAGCGGCACGCGACACAGCGTCATGCTCCCGATACACATCCTCAGGGGCCAAACAAATACTTTGAACCCCGCATCAGGGGACTTGAACCGACAAACATTGGCTGCCTGACCCCGGGGCCTCTCGGCCTGTCCGGCAAGGGGGAATGTAGGCCCTGGGAGCGGCTGCTTGTTGTGTCTGGATTGCATGGCTGGCCAAGCTCTCCTCTGATTCTCTGTCACAGGCACATCTGTGTCTCCTCAAGATGCCAATGGCTGCATGGAGGAGGCAGAGAGCAGAGTTCTGTTCTCATCCACTGGGGCTGCTCTCAGCTTTATGCAGGTGCACACGCCCTTTTTGGCTCTCTTGCACACCACGACCTGGATGACTCAAAACACCACACAGTAATCACAGAATTTCCCAAGTTTCCTGGTACACACTGAAGCAGTGTGAGGCGTCCACCCTTGCGGCAAAGGCTCAGGGGCACAGCTCCTCGTTAGTATAGTGGACAGTATCTCCGCCTGTCACGCGGAAGACCGGGGTTCGATTCCCCGACGGGGAGGCTTATGCTTGGGCCCATGGCAGTGCTTACTGGCTGAAATGGCTAGCGCAAAACTGTGCCCTGATCTCCAACAATGGGTGCAATGTCAAGGTGCAGAGAACTGATGCCATGTCACCAAGGCTGTCTGAAAACCTGTGTCATGCTACATGAGAAAAGGCCAGCAAGCGAGATCCTTAGCCCCTGCTCGCTGCGTTGATGATGAGCAAAGGGTTCAAGGAGGTGCTTGACACATTGTCAGCTTCGGATAATTTTTGCAGTAACAGTGTAGTGTCAGGGGACACTATTTCTTGCGCCAGAGGCATCCAAAGACAAAGTTCCAGTACGTCTCAAAGGACTTTGCAGGCAGTTTCTGCCCGGTTTCGAGCCGGGGACCTTTCGCGTGTTAGGCGAACGTGATAACCACTACACTACAGAAACAGTCAAGAAACTCTTCAGGGGCGTCCACAATGTTTTCTAAACACTCACAAACGTCCAACACCTACAGCGGTAAAACCTTGAGTTTGCCACGTACTGATGGTAATCTGCCAAGAAGAGCAATGCCTTCCCACCCCCAGGGACAGAACTTGTGAGCAGTGTCAACCGGCCCATGGCCTTCTGTGATGTGTAGGTCACATTGACCCAGGATGAACTGTTGAGATGGGAATTTACAAAGACAAATGTTTCCGCCCGGTTTCGAACCGGGGAACTTTCGCGCGAGGACCGCGTATAGTTAAGCTTAACTTCCTTAACTTTTCCCATTCATTCTCTATGGTAGTTCCTTACACTACGGATGCAATATATTTTTGGCCACTATGGAGATTTGGGGGGCGCTATTTCGCCCTTTTTGGTAAGGTTTAAAAACCCCCGCTTCTTACTGTATGATTGACAGTCTGCAGGAGCATCTCAAAGCAGTACTTTAAAAAAAAAAAAAAGCCCGCCGAAGATCTCTGTCTTTTCGTCTATTTTTTCTGTTTTGAAAATATCCTCAGTTTCAAGACGTAAGTGTTTCTTTTCTTTTTAAACATTTTACTTGAAGTTTCATTCATGAAATCCCAGGTGTTTAATGTGTTTTTTACGTAGATGTGATCGTAATTTCACTGACTGGATCTGCCATCTACTATTGTGTACTACGTGATTTTACCATAAACTTTAGCTAGCGACTTAATCTGTTGATTCTAAATCTGAATATGACTGGAATTAATTTCGGTGTATTATATGACTTCAGGATACATTAAATGTGTCGGGGTTTTTTGTGTGTATTTGCTAAGATTTGTAACAGTTTTTAAACAGAAATGTGATTTTTACTAAGTGGGGGGGGGGGGTATATTGTACTCTGTATTGTACATTTGCCATTTTACAAATGTATGAAAAAATCCAATTGCCTCCCATGAACCAGTATTGCCAAAATACCAAATGCATAAATCATTAATATTACATTTATGATTGAGAGAATCACTGCTGAAAAATACTTGTCATGAAACTACACAGGTTGATGTAAAATACCCGATTCATTCAAGAAATGCTCTCAAAATCAATCAGATTTTTGTAATTAACAGTAGATTAAACACTGACTGTAAAAGATACATTTACACTTGAGTTTTAGTTAAGCATCTAGATGGGTATTGTTTTTTGTATATAAATGTGGTTTAAGTTCAATGAGCAAATGCAAGAAGACTTCAATTGGTATATTTTATGTCATGTGATTACATACAATGTTAACAGAGCAAATTGCTAGCCTGTGGTATTATTTGGGCCAAATATGAATATATTTTTCACAGTATGATACCTAATTTAAAATGAGATTTATTATTAACTATTTAAATTTTTGACATCACATCAAAATTATTCTCAGTACTGTAAGAAGACTTTAATGAATAAACCCTTACCATTACCTGTGTGGCTTTATGTAGTGCCAAGTTCTCTATTAACACAGAATAAAAACATAAAAATAAGCATATTTTAACTACAGTATAATTCAACCCTGGTATTATTGATTTTTGGGACCACAAGATCATAATTCTAAGAGTTTAAACACACTTTGCAATCCACACATGTTAATTTTGATATAGTCTTACATAATAAATGTCATATTTTACTGCATTTTGGCTGTGCGTTATGGTTTCTAAATGTATACTCCTGCATATCATAATCAGGCTTACGCAAATATACTTACCCGTTCTCTGAATTTGTCCCAATGTATTTGTTTTCTTGTTTATAACTACACTGCCTGTGTGTACTGTATTGTGTACATAGGAAAATGAAGAAGGGAGTCACCATCTTTCCTGGGAAGATGACCGTGTCTTTCAGGAGGGGCCCGTCGGGCCATCTTCGCCAGGACCCATCTGATGAGGCGATGAGGATCAAAAACAATCCCTCGCTTCAAGACAGGTCCTCAGCACAGAACCAGACGCTGGTGAAAACCAATGCCCTGACTGTGGTTTTCCTACGTGGAGGAGATGTCTCTGACCAGCAGGAGGTGATGGGGGAGTATCTCCTCCAGTTTGGGAAATACAAAAATAAGTCATTTAGGTGGCTGCTGGAGAATGATGTGGGATACATCATCTACCTTATAAATAAGGTAGAGAAGGAGGAGCAGGATGGGAGCTTCAACCCACAGGGCAACAGCAAGGACAGCCTGCTCTCCTTTCTCCAGTATGCCAGAGGCTTTCAGGAGATTGAGGACCTTAGGAGGTACCTCCTGTCCAGAAAGCCTGCTCCAGCAGTGGCATCAGAGGGGGACAACACTGTTGGCTTTGGAGCCAGGGCCAGTGCTACATGGAGGCAGATCTGGGAGAGCAGGGCCGATGGATATGCTGCCTTCATCCTGGGAGCAAAGTGTGTTAAGAACAGCAAGATGTTCAACCTGCAGCAATACCTCCTGAAGCAGCAGAGGGTTGAACCTTGCAGTGCATCCCCAGGAGAAGCTGCACCATCAAGCACTGTCGGTCAGTCCACAGAGATATGCAAATATGAATTCTATTTTCTGATTACTATTTAGTTTGCTTAATTGTTGTTTATGAACTTCTAGATATGGAGGAGGATAAGGCTCTGGAGAAGGAGATGTTGAGTCTTTCTCCCTCCAAACTCAACCCTGATCCACGTATGTGTGACAAACTTTTAACAAAATTTAAAAAAAATATATATATATATGTAAATATTTAAAATATTTACTGTCATTTCCACCATCAGCAGCCCCCCGGCCCTTGGATACACGACCAGCAGCAGGTTTTTCTTCATCACTAAATTCGGTTTCTTAAAGGATTCCACCACTGTTACAAAGTTCTTTTAAACTAGTTTTTTTTTATTTTGGCCGTGTTCTGGCCTGTTCTGATGGTTGAGTTCTTGTTCTCCCACTGACCTGAGGTAGTAACATGGCATCGATGATGGTGAGTGGCTTTCCATGTTTGCATGCATTTTAAAAGTGTCACAAAAGGATTTTGCATTTAAAATACCTGCTTTGTGAAAAAATGACTAAGTAAATGAAAAGCTGAGATTCTATTTTTGGATGCAAAATCTTTGATTTGTATGGATACACATATCAATTCTATGTGCTTTTCTTATTTTAACAATAAAAACTGAACATTTTTTTACACAGTTTTTGAAAACTATTAGAGAGAGAAAAAATATGTCAGATTATTAAGCAAAAAAGCTGAAATTTGAGAAGAAAATGATGACAAAATGTTTTTCTCCAGCACACAGTAGCCAGCAGACAGCTACCATCTCCAGGCCTGCTGACATGGGTCCCCTTTCTGGAGATGTTTCCGCTGTGAAAGGTAAAAAATATTGATATACTTCCAATTCAGACACTATTTTGAAATTGTATTGTCTTATTTTTAAATGCATCTCCTTTTTTATTACATTGTAACAGTGAAGGTCCCAGTGCCAGTCCCACCTGAGCTGCTTGAAATTGCCCCACAGCTTGGACTTGGGAGGCCTGATGTGATGAGACCAAGTATGATGTTTCCTCATATTTTCCTTTCAAGTTTACAGTATATAACATATTAGTTTGCAACACTTTCGTCTCTTACTTGAGATACATTTTCAAAGTTTTCTGTCTTTTAGAAAGAAAAATCAAAATATATGTAAATCAGTGTTTTTACACAGTTTGTCTTACTCTTTAACTCTAGCTGTAGGTCCATCATCAGGGATATTACATCCTGAGGAAGGTCAGCACCGCACCACCTCTGATGCAGGTATGAATTTCTCTGGTATATATTACCATAACATCCAGTGTCAGGCTCTCCATCTTACTGATGATGGCTTATCTTTGTATTTGCAGCTCCCCCATGCCCGGAGCCGGCTGGTGTGTCTCTGCCAGCTGATCAAGATGTTGCCAGATGGAACTGCTCCCATCAGCAAAAAATGTGGATGAAGGCTGAGCTGGAAGAACTTGGGCTGTGGCCAGGGTCGCGTCCAGTCCGCCATCCCATGAACATGCTGTCCCTGTGGCGTCACCCACCTCAGCCTGAGCTCATAGACTCTGTTTATGAGCTGCCTTCGCCCAAGTACTTCCAGCTCCACTCCTTTTTCATTTGGAAGCCAGAGCATCCAATCATGGAGAGAGTGAGGAACACATACATGTTGCCCTGTCTTTATGGTTGCCCGAATCCTCAAGTCGTTTCTGCGGGTGTCGGCAGGCCTCGAGTCATCATAGGCACCAATGGCCAGTATTACATTCTTGCCTCCAGGCTTACTTGTAAAGCCTGCAAGAAGTACTGGCATGCTGATAAACCCCAGTGGCTGGCAATGCTACCCAGGCGCATCAAAAACATCATCCCTGCTTTCCTGACCCACAAGAAAGCCATCTGCAGATCGGTGATGGACGAACTGAGACGCAGTGGCAGGTCAGCAGAGGACATGGCCAAACAGCTGGCAGAGACACTCCACCTAAAATATGAGAGAGCCCACCTGGCCTACCTGAACAGCATCCAGAGCATCAGGGATGCTGAGGCAGGTGTCCACGGGCAAAAAACCATTGCCGGGCTCCTCAGACAGACCCCCTCTCCTGCTCCGTTTGGAGGATACGCTGACGCTGATGGCTGGTGTGGGGTGTCCATCTCCTCCCACTATCTGGTCGACTGTCTGGTCAGTGAGTATCAGCGCCAGGAGCACCAACTGACCTTACTGCTGCAGGGGACCTTTGGGAGAGCACTGAGGTCAGATCACACCAGGAAAGTGGCAAGGAAGGTTGTGCTGTCATCAGGCACAATGTCTTCCTATGCCATTATGAATGAGAACTGGATGATCCTGAGCTGGGTGATGCTGCAGTCGGAGTGTGATCGGTCCCTTCATCCCTGTATGAGGTCTGGCTCGCCGCTACACTGCGGCTGGTGTGGACAAGGCTGACTACCAGTGGGTGGACAGGTATACTGACCAAGTATTAAACATTAAAGTATTTTATAACAGTAAGGTAGTTATACAGTGTGAAAACATATTTAACATGTGTTATATATATTTTTTCTTTCATTACATCAGGGACTGCTGTGCAGCCTTCAAGGTCCTGGACTCTGGGCCCCAGGACCACCTGTTGTGGGACAGCTGGAGGACAACAGAGGCTATTGTGTCGGAGGCCACTTCTGGGAACCTGATCAGCAACCCTGCATCAAGGAGCAAGTTCAACGAAAACCTCAACGTAAAGCTGGACTTGTTCCATTGCATGCGGCGTTTGACCAGGGAGTGTGTCTCTGAGCATCACCCTCTGTTCAGCTCTTTTTGCCAATTCCTCTCTGCAGCATTTCTGGTTGTGGACCAGGGTGACCTTCAGCGGCTCAAGGACGCCTATTCTGTCTGTGGCATCTCTCCTGCTAACCCCACCAAGCAGCACATCAGGGACCACTGCAGAACAAAGGTGCCACAGCCCAGAGAGCTGCTGCAGAGAGTGGAGGATGTGATGCATCACTTTCACCTGGCAAAGGACACCAACGATGAGCTCCTCTTCAAGCCCTCCATGCTCAAGGTGTGGAAAATACAACGGATCCACATCCTGAGAGGCTGCCTGAGCGACCCTGAGGTGGGGGAGGGGATCCTTTACAGGTACGGTGGCACCTTGCAGCTCAACTACAACAAGGCTGAGGGAGCTGCTGTTCCTGTTTGGATCCCTGTGAGAGGCACGTCACAGCAGGAGGGCTTCCACTGTCACCAAGCCCAGTGGGTGACCGGCAACAGGGTGTCCAGTGAGCTTTTCCAGGCCCAGGCTATGACTGGTGTGGTGCGCTGGAACTTTCAGAGGCTGGTCGACCTGAAGCTGCCAGATGTGGAGCTGCCTGCTGCGTTTGACCCGCTTCTGATGGCCCAGCTGAACACAGCCTCTCTTCTGGTGACAGGAAAGGCAAAGTACCCGGCTCTTCGGGTGTCCAACAGGGACACTGGGGAGAGGTTCGGGCTGCAGGACGTGGAACCTGGCTGCCGTCCTGTTTTCTTGAACTTTGAAAACATCCAGGAGCAGCAGGATCTCCCTCAGGAGGAAGCCCATCCCTGCCCTCAGGTTATTTACATTAATAATAATATAATAATAATTATAATTTACTTTAAAATCTTGTATGACTGACTGATAGACCGCCTAACTTACCTAACTCTCTTTAAATGCTTCAATACAGGAAACCCGTGGGATTACGCCGCATGAGCCAGCGGGAGATGTGCCAGTCCTGTCCCAGCCCCATCCTTTACCTGCAGCCATCACAGTCAAGTCGGAGACACAAGCTCAGGTGTCAACAGGTGATTCAAACTACCCACCACATCCCTCATTCAGACCCTGCTGTTTAAAAATAATACTTATGTTTGGTTGGAATTACTTACATTACTATTTCATACATGGTCTGTAAATAAAAAACTTTAGGCTACTGTGAACACAATGTTAAACCAACAAAAATGTTATTGTAAATCAAACTTTTTGAACAATGGATTAACTTTTCACTCAAGTTAACCCTTTTGTATCACATTTTATACATACTTTTATGATACCACAGTCTTATCAGTATGATCAAAAAACTACTAAAAAAAAATCTGAATACACTCAGATAAATGATAAAAATGTCCTCAAATGGATTATCAGTTGCAAAAAGCACCTAATGTAACAGATGAGATCCTACAAATATAAATGTTACATTTTATGGCTTTTTGTCTTTAGAATTTTAGTAGAACTAGAAATAAACATTTCAGCTGCAATAAATTAGAATTTTCAGGCTAAAATCTGTGTTGTCAGGCGTTTAATGGCCTATATGTGTATTGAGGAATGTGGTGTAAATGAGCATCTTGTATATCATTAACAGATATGTTCTTGTTTTCTTTTAGACTTGCCAAAGGCTGCCCTGCTGCCAGTTTCCTCCTCTCCTCGGGCCACCCGTACAGGCCCCATAAAAACTGGAGGTCTCGTCCAGGTCCTGGACCACAGTCGGTGGACAGAGCCCATGAGAGCTGCCATCAATGACCTCCTGATCAAGCACCATGGGGCAAAGGATCTGTTGAGGCGGGTGGACACAGACTATGCCGCCATGGTGCAGAGGTCATGCACTGACCCCAACAGCCTCCTCCATCCCACGACATGCCAGCATATCTCGAGATATGTCAAACACCTGGCAAAGTTGAAAAACACCAGCTCCTCCTTAAACACCAGCCCGGCTAAAGTGCTGGAGACGCAGCAGCTCTGGCAGAGTCTGACCACAGGCAGTCAGACAGTCAGCGTGCCTGTCACAACCCTTCCTCCAGCTGTTGTGAACCCTCCACCTGTGACCCCCCCTCAGGATGAGCTGGTGAGTCGTGCAACAGTGGAGAGGATTGTGGCAGATCTTCTTGAAAAGCAGCAGCAGCATCAGCAACAACAGCAGCAGAAGAAGAAGCTGATCAGGAGCTGCTTAGCCTGTGGTCAGCCAAAATCCAGATATCTTGGGGATGGCTCTTCTGTTCATTTCTTTTACCAGGCACAAAATATCAAGTATTTTTATTGTTCCACAAAGGTCTTTCAGACCTATGAACATGAAGGCCTGAAAAACCCCAGGATGTCCTTTGAGGAATTTGCTGCCTCTCCTTATTTTGCTCGGGAGCTGGAGGGGGCCAAGCAGAGGGGGCTAGAGTGGAGACGGGTGGTGGAGGAGAGGGCCAAAAGAAAACCGGCAGTGCAGATGCCAACAGGTCGTCTGTGCAGGTCCTGTCACCTGCCGCTAAAACAGGGTCCAGGCAGCCCGCACGTCCACACGTACTTCCCTGGGGTGTCAGGGAAGTATATCTACTGCCCCACCAGGGTCTTCTCCGTGTACAAGGACCAGGGCATGGCCAAGGAGATGACCTGGCTGGAGTTTCAGAAGTCAGACTATTATGACTCTGAACGGGACAGATGGGGGACGGACAGAAAAAAGTGAGCCTGGGTTTGTACATATGTAAATAACCATTACTTGTAAATATGTGAATTAGTTTGATCTGTACATAAGAATGATTTGTAGATATGTTTGATTTGTAAATAACTTTGATTTGTAAATATGTTTGATTTGTAAATAACTTTGATTTGTAAATATGTTTGATTTGTAAATAACTTTGATTTGTAAATAACTTTGATTTGTAAATATGTTTGATTTGTAAATAACTTTGATTTGTAAAAAACTTTGATTTGTAAATATGTTTGATTTGTAAATAACTTTGATTTGTAAATATGTTTGATTTGTAAATAACTTTGATTTGTAAATAACTTTGATTTGTAAATATGTTTGATTTGTAAATAACTTTGATTTGTAAAAAACTTTGATTTGTAAATATGTTTGATTTGTAAATAACTTTGATTTGTAAATAACTTTGATTTATCAAATAACTTTCATTTGTAAATAACTTTGATTTGTAAATAACTTTTGATTTATCAAATAACTTTGATTTGTAAATAACTTTGATTTGTAAAAAACTTTGATTTGTAAATATGTTTGATTTGTAAATAACTTTGATTTGTAAATAACTTTTGATTTATCAAATAACTTTGATTTGTAAATAACTGATTTGTAAATAACTTTGATTTGTAAAAAACTTTTGATTTATCAAATAACTTTCATTTGTAAATAACTTTGATTTGTAAATAACTTTTGTTTTATCAAATAACTTTGATTTGTAAATAACTTTGATTTGTAAAAAACTTTGATTTGTAAATATGTTTGATTTGTAAATAACTTTGATTTGTAAATAACTTTGATTTATCAAATAACTTTCATTTGTAAATAACTTTGATTTGTAAATAACTTTTGATTTATCAAATAACTTTGATTTGTAAATAACTGATTTGTAAATAACTTTGATTTGTAAAAAACTTTTGATTTATCAAATAACTTTGATTTGTAAATAACTTTGATTTGTAAATAACTTTTGATTTATCAAATAACTTTGATTTGTAAATAACTTTGATTTGTAAAAAACTTTGATTTGTAAATATGTTTGATTTGTAAATAACTTTGATTTATAAATAACTTTGATTTGTAAAAACTTTGATTTATAGATATGTTTGATTTGTAAATAACTTTGATTTGTAAATAACTTTAATTTGTAAATATGTTTGATTTGTAAATATGTTTGATTTGTAAATAACTTTGATTTGTAAATATGTTTGATTTGTAAATAACTTTGATTTGTAAATAACTTTGATTTGAAAATATGTTTGATTTGTAAATAACTTTGATTTGTAAATATGTTTGATTTGTAAATAACTTTGATTTGTAAAAAACTTTGATTTGTAAATATGTTTGATTTGTAAATAACTTTGATTTGTAAATATGTTTGATTTGTAAATAACTTTGATTTGTAAATAACTTTGATTTGTAAATATGTTTGATTTGTAAATAACTTTGATTTGTAAAAAACTTTGATTTGTAAATATGTTTGATTTGTAAATAACTTTGATTTGTAAATAACTTTGATTTGTAAATAACTTTGATTTATCAAATAACTTTCATTTGTAAATAACTTTGATTTGTAAATAACTTTTGATTTATCAAATAACTTTGATTTGTAAATAACTTTGATTTGTAAAAAACTTTGATTTGTAAATATGTTTGATTTGTAAATAACTTTGATTTGTAAATAACTTTTGATTTATCAAATAACTTTGATTTGTAAATAACTGATTTGTAAATAACTTTGATTTGTAAAAAACTTTTGATTTATCAAATAACTTTCATTTGTAAATAACTTTGATTTGTAAATAACTTTTGATTTATCAAATAACTTTGATTTGTAAATAACTGATTTGTAAATAACTTTGATTTGTAAAAAACTTTTGATTTATCAAATAACTTTCATTTGTAAATAACTTTGATTTGTAAATAACTTTTGTTTTATCAAATAACTTTGATTTGTAAATAACTTTGATTTGTAAAAAACTTTGATTTGTAAATATGTTTGATTTGTAAATAACTTTGATTTGTAAATAACTTTGATTTGTAAATAACTTTGATTTATCAAATAACTTTCATTTGTAAATAACTTTGATTTGTAAATAACTTTTGATTTATCAAATAACTTTGATTTGTAAATAACTGATTTGTAAATAACTTTGATTTGTAAAAAACTTTTGATTTATCAAATAACTTTGATTTGTAAATAACTTTGATTTGTAAATAACTTTTGATTTATCAAATAACTTTGATTTGTAAATAACTTTGATTTGTAAAAAACTTTGATTTGTAAATATGTTTGATTTGTAAATAACTTTGATTTGTAAATAACTTTGATTTGTAAAAAACTTTGATTTGTAGATATGTTTGATTTGTAAATAACTTTGATTTGTAAATAACTTTGATTTGTAAATATGTTTGATTTGTAAATATGTTTGATTTGTAAATAACTTTGATTTGTAAATATGTTTGATTTGTAAATAACTTTGATTTGTAAATAACTTTGATTTGAAAATATGTTTGATTTGTAAATAACTTTGATTTGTAAATAACTTTGATTTGTAAATAACTTTTGATTTATCAAATAACTTTGATTTGTAAATAACTTTGATTTGTAAATAACTTTGATTTGTAAATAACTTTGATTTATCAAATATGTTTGATTTATCAAATAACTTTGATTTGTAAATAACTTTGATTTATCAAATATCTTTGATTTGCATCTTTTACTCTTTCATTTTTGTATCTTTTCATCATTTAAACACTTTATACTCTTGGTTGTATAAATTAATTTCCTGTTTCCTTTGAGCTATAGGTAATTTTAGCCTTTTTGATTTCCTTTCTCTTATTATCTTCTGTGATATTTACCTTGTATTTATTTGCCTCTTTTTTGTGTCATTTGTGACTTTAATTTGATTTTCCACTGTTATGTTTTAACTTTTACCCTTTTGATGATTGCATTCCTCAGTTTTCTATTTTATGCTCTTGTTTATCTTTTATTTTTTGTGTCTTTAGTATGTTGTGTTTTGTTTTGAAAAGTGCTGTATAAATAAATGTTTCTATGGTAAAGTTTATTCAGAGTTTCAGGAGTTTTTTTTCACAGGAGATTTTATTCTTATTGTGAGAATCTATTACATCATCATCACTCAGCAGAATGTTATTTTAAATAAGAACAAAATAAATAAAATGGGACCGGTGATGGCCCTCACAGCTTGAGGGGAGAAGAAGCTGTCTTTGGTGTGGCACTTGAAAGGGTCAAAGTCCGTCCGGTCCTTTTTTCCGGAGGAGGGGGGCCTCACCTGTGATGTTAGAGTCCTTTTCCTTGATGCTAGTGATCTAAGTGTCTTTAAGGGGGGGCAGAGTGGTCCCAGCAACTTTCTAAGCCTTACCACCCGCTGTGAAGGTCCCTTCTGCCCTCTGCTGTGCAGCTAACGTGCAGCAGTGCGTCAGGAGGCCCATGATGGCAAATTTTGTCTACTGTTTTATGCAAGAATTATCCTGTAGTTTGTTCTTAAAGCCTAATTCCTATCATGGTTATTATTTAGTAGACTTTTTTTTATTTTTACATCCTTGGGTATAATAAAAGGGCTGTAAAAAATAAAATATTGGCGATGATCTTAACACATTTTTCATTTTGAGATGTAAATTTTTTTTGGTGCAGTCACCGATCAAAAGTGCTTGAATTGCCTTACTCCTTACTCCTATCAATTTATCAATTCGTTAATTAAACAATCAGCAATCCCTGTAAATGCTGAACACAAACACTGTTTATGATGTGCGGTAACAGCTGGTTTCGATCCCACACCTGGCGGACCACCTCTGGGTCTCCATTACCTGTTACAGGTACCCGCGGCTGGCGATTAAAAGCGCTTGGAAGATCTTTTTCGGATCAATACAGCATTAATACAAGCAGAAATCCCCGGAATGTTGAAAATAAATGTTGTTCATCATCTGCCATTGTGCTGGTTTCGATCCCTCACCTGGCAGAGACCTCTGGTTCTGCATATTCAGCCCGGTACGGGTATCTGCGGCTGGCCCCCGCGTGTGAGGCGAACGTGATAACCGCTACACTACGGAAACTGCTCAAACACAGCTCTCTAGGCGGCGACACAGCGTCATGCTCCCGATACACATCCCCAGGGGCCAAACAAATACTTTGAACCACGCATCAGGGGACTTGAACCGACAAACATTGGCTGCCTGACCCCGGGGCCTCTTGGCCTGTCCGGCAAGGGGGAATGTAGGCCCTGGAAGCGGCTGCTTGTTGTGTCTGGATTGCATGGCTGGCCAAGCTCTCCTCCGATTCTCTGTCACAGGCACATCTGTGTCTCCTCAAGATGCCAATGGCTGCATGGAGGAGGCAGAGAGCAGAGTTCTGTCCTCATCCACTGGAGCTGCTCTCAGCTTTCCTCGTTAGTATAGTGGACAGTATCTCCGCCTGTCACGCGGAAGACCGGGGTTCGATTCCCCAACGGGGAGGCTTATGCTTGGGCTCATGGCAGTGCTTACTGGCTGAAATGGCTAGCGCAAAATTGAGCCTTGATCTCCAACAATGGGTTCAATGTCAAGGTGCAGAGAACTAATGCCATGTGACCAAGGCTGTCTGAAACCCTGTGTCATGCTACATGAGAAAAGGCCAGCAAGCGAGATCCTTAGCCCCTGCTCGCTGCGTTGATGATGAGCAAAGGGTTCAAGGAGGTGCTTGACACATTGTCGCCTTCGTATAAGTTTTGCAGTAACAGTGTAGTGTCAGGGGACACAATTTTTTGCGCCAGAGGCATCCAAAGACAAAGTTCCAGTATGTCTCAAAGGACTTTGCAGGCAGTTTCTGCCCGGTTTCGAGACGGGGACCTTTCGCGTGTTAGGCGAACGTGATAACCACTACACTACAGAAACGGTCGAGAAACTCTTCAGGGGCGTGCACAATGTTTTCTAAACACTCACAAACGTCCAACACCTACAGCGGTAAAGCCTTGAGTTTGCCACGTACTGATGGTAATCTGCCAAGAAGAGCAATGCCTTCCCACCCCCAGGGACAGAACTTGTGAGCAGTGTCAACCGGCCCATCGCCTTCTGTGATGTGTAGGGCATAGTGACCCAGGATGAACTGTTGAGATGGGAATTCACAAAGACAAATGTTTCCGCCCGGTTTCGAACCGGGGACCTTTCGCGTGTGAGGCGAACGTGATAACCGCTACACTACGGAAACTGCTCAAACACAGGGCACACAGTGGCACGCGACACAGCGTCATGCTCCCGATACACATCCTCAGGGGCCAAACAAATACTTTGAACCACGCATCAGGGGACTTGAACCGACAAACA
This sequence comes from Scarus forsteni, assembly GCA_036419115.1. Classification (NCBI taxonomy): domain Eukaryota; kingdom Metazoa; phylum Chordata; class Actinopteri; order Labriformes; family Labridae; genus Scarus; species Scarus forsteni. The sequence goes on along the minus strand of JAZDUH010000026.1, from coordinate 684,463 downwards.
TTGGTTTCCTGACCCCGGGGCCTCTTGGCCTGTCCGGCAAGGGGGAATGTAGGCCCTGGAAGCGGCTGCTTGTTGTGTCTGGATTGCATGGCTGGCCAAGCTCTCCTCTGATTCTCTGTCACAGGCACATCTGTGTCTCCTCAAGATGCCAATGGCTGCATGGAGGAGGCAGAGAGCAGAGTTCTGTCCTCATCCACTGGAGCTGCTCTCAGCTTTATGCAGGTGCACATGCCCTTTTTGGATCAAGCTCTTGCCCACCATGACCTGGATGACTCAAAACACCACACAGTAATCACAGAATTTCCCAAGTTTCCTGGTACACACTGAAGCAGTGTGTGGGCGTCCAACCTTGCAGCAAAGGCTCTCCTCGTTAGTATAGTGGACAGTATCTCCGCCTGTCACGGAAGACCGGGGTTCGATTCCCCGACGGGGAGGCTTATGCTTGGGCTCATGGCAGTGCTTACTGGCTGAAATGGCTAGCGCAAAATTGAGCCTTGATCTCCAACAATGGGTGCAATGTCAAGGTGCAGAGAACTAATGCCATGTGACCAAGGCTGTCTGAAACCCTGTGTCATGGTACATGAGAAAGGCCAGCAAGCGAGATCCTTAGCCCCTGCTCGCTGCGTTGATGATGAGCAAAAGGTTCAAGGAGGTGCTTGACACATTGTAGCCATTATAATTTTTGCAGTAACAGTGTAGTGTCAGGGGACACTATTTCTTGCGCCAGAGGCATCCAAAGACAAAGTTCCAGTATGTCTCAAAGGACTTTGCAGGCAGTTTCTGCCCGGTTTCGAGCCGGGGACCTTTCGCGTGTTAGGCGAACGTGATAACCACTACACTACAGAAACGGTCGAGAAACTCTTCAGGGGCGTGCACAATGTTTTCTAAACACTCACAAACGTCCAACACCTACAGCGGTAAAGCCTTGAGTTTGCCACGTACTGATGGTAATCTGCCAAGAAGAGCAATGCCTTCCCACCCCCAGGGACAGAACTTGTGAGCAGTGTCAACCGGCCCATCGCCTTCTGTGATGTGTAGGGCATAGTGACCCAGGATGAACTGTTGAGATGGGAATTCACAAAGACAAATGTTTCCGCCCGGTTTCGAACCGGGGACCTTTTGCGTGTGAGGCGAACGTGATAAGCGCTACACTACGCAAACTGCTCAAACACAGGGCACACAGTGGCACGCGACACAGCGTCATGCTCCCGATACACATCCTCAGGGGCCAAACAAATACTTTGAACCACGCATCAGGGGACTCGAACCGACAAACATTGGTTTCCTGACCCGGGGCCTCTTGGCCTGTCCGGCAAGGGGAATGTAGGCCCTGGAAGCGGCTGCTTGTTGTGTCTGGATTGCATGGCTGGCCAAGCTCTCCTCTGATTCTCTGTCACAGGCACATCTGTGTCTCCTCAAGATGCCAATGGCTGCATGGAGGAGGCAGAGAGCAGAGTTCTGTCCTCATCCACTGGAGCTGCTCTCAGCTTTATGCAGGTGCACATGCCCTTTTTGGATCAAGCTCTTGCCCACCATGACCTGGATGACTCAAAACACCACACAGTAATCACAGAATTTCCCAAGTTTCCTGGTACACACTGAAGCAGTGTGAGGCGTCCAGCCTTGCAGCAAAGGCTCTCCTCGTTAGTATAGTGGACAGTATCTCCGCCTGTCACGCGGAAGACCGGGGTTCGATTCCCCGACGGGGAGGCTTATGCTTGGGCTCATGGCAGTGCTTACTGGCTGAAATGGCTAGCGCAAAATTGAGCCTTGATCTCCAACAATGGGTGCAATGTCAAGGTGCAGAGAACTAATGCCATGTGACCAAGGCTGTCTGAAACCCTGTGTCATGCTACATGAGAAAAGGCCAGCAAGCGAGATCCTTAGCCCCTGCTCGCTGCGTTGATGATGAGCAAAGGGTTCAAGGAGGTGCTTGACACATTGTCGCCTTCGTATAATTTTTGCAGTAACAGTGTAGTGTCAGGGGACACTATTTCTTGCGCCAGAGGCATCCAAAGACAAAGTTCCAGTATGTCTCAAAGGACTTTGCAGGCAGTTTCTGCCCGGTTTCGAGCCGGGGACCTTTCGCGTGTTAGGCGAACGTGATAACCACTACACTACAGAAACGGTCGAGAAACTCTTCAGGGGCGTGCACAATGTTTTCTAAACACTCACAAACGTCCAACACCTACAGCGGTAAAGCCTTGAGTTTGCCACGTACTGATGGTAATCTGCCAAGAAAAGCAATGCCTTCCCACCCCCAGGGACAGAACTTGTGAGCAGTGTCAACCGGCCCATCGCCTTCTGTGATGTGTAGGGCATAGTGACCCAGGATGAACTGTTGAGATGGGAATTTACAAAGACAAATGTTTCCGCCCGGTTTCGAACCGGGGACCTTTCGCGATGTGGTGAGCGTGATAACCGCTACACTACGGAAACTGCTCAAACACAGGGCACACAGTGGCACGCGACACAGCGTCATGCTCCCGATACACATCCTCAGGGGCCAAACAAATACTTTGAACCACGCATCAGGGGACTCGAACCGACAAACATTGGTTTCCTGACCCCGGGGCCTCTTGGCCTGTCCGGCAAGGGGGAATGTAGGCCCTGGAAGCGGCTGCTTGTTGTGTCTGGATTGCATGGCTGGCCAAGCTCTCCTCTGATTCTCTGTCACAGGCACATCTGTGTCTCCTCAAGATGCCAATGGCTGCATGGAGGAGGCAGAGAGCAGAGTTCTGTCCTCATCCACTGGAGCTGCTCTCAGCTTTATGCAGGTGCACATGCCCTTTTTGGATCAAGCTCTTGCCCACCATGACCTGGATGACTCAAAACACCACACAGTAATCACAGAATTTTCCAAGTTTCCTGGTACACACTGAAGCAGTGTGAGGCGTCCAGCCTTGCAGCAAAGGCTCTCCTCGTTAGTATAGTGGACAGTATCTCCGCCTGTCACGCGGAAGACCGGGGTTCGATTCCCCGACGGGGAGGCTTATGCTTGGGCTCATGGCAGTGCTTACTGGCTGAAATGGCTAGCGCAAAATTGAGCCTTGATCTCCAACAATGGGTGCAATGTCAAGGTGCAGAGAACTAATGCCATGTGACCAAGGCTGTCTGAAACCCTGTGTCATGCTACATGAGAAAAGGCCAGCAAGCGAGATCCTTAGCCCCTGCTCGCTGCGTTGATGATGAGCAAAGGGTTCAAGGAGGTGCTTGACACATTGTAAGCCATTATAATTTTTTGCAGTAAGAGTGTAGTGTCGAGGGACACTATTTCTTGCGCCAGAGGCATCCAAAGACAAAGTTCGAGTGTGTCTCAAAGGACTTTGCAGGCAGTTTCTGCCCGGTTTCGAGCCGGGGACCTTGCGCGTGTTAGGCGGACGTGGTAACCACTACACTACAGAAAGGGGCAAGAAACTCTGCAGGGGCGTGCACAATGTTTTCTAAACACTCACAAGCGTCCAACACCTACAGCGGTAAAAGCCTTGAGTTTGCCACGTACTGATGGTAATCTGCCAAGAAGAGCAATGCCTTCCCACCCCAGGGACAGAACTTGTGAGCAGTGTCAACGGCCCATCCCCTTCTCTCATGTGTAGGCCATAGTGACCCAGGATGAACTCTTAAGCCCAATTTACAAACACAAATGTTTCCGCCCGGTTTCGAACCGGGGACCTTTCGCGTGTGAGGCGAACGTGATAACCGCTACACTACGGAAACTGCTCAAACACAGGGCACACAGTAGCCGCAGCGACACAGCGTCATGCTCGATACACATCCTCAGGGGCCAAACAAATACTTTGAACCACGCATCAGGGGACTTGAACCGACAAACATTGGTTTCCTGACCCCGGGGCCTCTTGGCCTGTCCGGCAAGGGGAATGTAGGCCCTGGGCGGCTGCTTGTTGTGTCTGGATTGCATGGCTGGCCAAGCTCTCCTCTGATTCTCTGTCACAGGCACATCTGTGTCTCCTCAAGATGCCAATGGCTGCATGGAGGAGGCAGAGAGCAGAGTTCTGTCCTCATCCACTGGAGCTGCTCTCAGCTTTATGCAGGTGCACATGCCCTTTTTGGATCAAGCTCTTGCCCACCATGACCTGGATGACTCAAAACACCACACAGTAATCACAGAATTTCCCAAGTTTCCTGGTACACACTGAAGCAGTGTGAGGCGTCCAGCCTTGCAGCAAAGGCTCTCCTCGTTAGTATAGTGGACAGTATCTCCGCCTGTCACGCGGAAGACCGGGGTTCGATTCCCCGACGGGGAGGCTTATGCTTGGGCTCATGGCAGTGCTTACTGGCTGAAATGGCTAGCGCAAAATTGAGCCTTGATCTCCAACAATGGGTGCAATGTCAAGGTGCAGAGAACTAATGCCATGTGACCAAGGCTGTCTGAAACCCTGTGTCATGCTACATGAGAAAAGGCCAGCAAGCGAGATCCTTAGCCCCTGCTCGCTGCGTTGATGATGAGCAAAGGGTTCAAGGAGGTGCTTGACACATTGTAAGCCGTATAATTTTTGCAGTAACAGTGTAGTGTCAGGGGACACTATTTCTTGCGCCAGAGGCATCCAAAGACAAAGTTCCAGTATGTCTCAAAGGACTTTGCAGGCAGTTTCTGCCCGGTTTCGAGCCAGGGACCTTTCGCGTGTTAGGCGAACGTGATAACCACTACACTACAGAAACGGTCGAGAAACTCTTCAGGGGCGTGCACAATGTTTTCTAAACACTCACAAACGTCCAACACCTACAGCGGTAAAGCCTTGAGTTTGCCACGTACTGATGGTAATCTGCCAAGAAGAGCAATGCCTTCCCACCCCCAGGGACAGAACTTGTGAGCAGTGTCAACCGGCCCATCGCCTTCTGTGATGTGTAGGGCATAGTGACCCAGGATGAACTGTTGAGATGGGAATTTACAAAGACAAATGTTTCCGCCCGGTTTCGAACCGGGGACCTTTCGCGTGTGAGGCGAACGTGATAACTGCTACACTACGGAAACTGGTCACAGGGCACACAGTGGCACGCGACACAGCGTCATGCTCCCGATACACATCCTCAGGGGCCAAACAAATACTTTGAACCACGCATCAGGGGACTTGAACCGACAAACATTGGTTTCCTGACCCCGGGGCCTCTTGGCCTGTCCGGCAAGGGGGAATGTAGGCCCTGGAAGCGGCTGCTTGTTGTGTCTGGATTGCATGGCTGGCCAAGCTCTCCTCTGATTCTCTGTCACAGGCACATCTGTGTCTCCTCAAGATGCCAATGGCTGCATGGAGGAGGCAGAGAGCAGAGTTCTGTCCTCATCCACTGGAGCTGCTCTCAGCTTTATGCAGGTGCACATGCCCTTTTTGGATCAAGCTCTTGCCCACCATGACCTGGATGACTCAAAACACCACACAGTAATCACAGAATTTCCCAAGTTTCCTGGTACACACTGAAGCAGTGTGAGGCGTCCAGCCTTGCAGCAAAGGCTCTCCTCGTTAGTATAGTGGACAGTATCTCCGCCTGTCACGCGGAAGACCGGGGTTCGATTCCCCGACGGGGAGGCTTATGCTTGGGCTCATGGCAGTGCTTACTGGCTGAAATGGCTAGCGCAAAATTGAGCCTTGATCTCCAACAATGGGTGCAATGTCAAGGTGCAGAGAACTAATGCCATGTGACCAAGGCTGTCTGAAACCCTGTGTCATGCTACATGAGAAAAGGCCAGCAAGCGAGATCCTTAGCCCCTGCTTGCTGCGTTGATGATGAGCAAAGGGTTCAAGGAGGTGCTTGACACATTGTCGCCTTCGTATAATTTTTGCAGTAACAGTGTAGTGTCAGGGGACACTATTTCTTGCGCCAGAGGCATCCAAAGACAAAGTTCCAGTATGTCTCAAAGGACTTTGCAGGCAGTTTCTGCCGGTTTGAAGCCAGGGACCTTTTGGCGTGTTAGGCGAGCGTGATAACCACTACACTACAGAAAGCGGTCAAGAAACTCTTCAGGGGCGTGCAAAATGTTTTCTAAACACTCACAAACGTCCAACACCTACAGCGGTAAAGCCTTGAGTTTGCCACGTACTGATGGTAATCTGCCAAGAAGAGCAATGCCTTCCCACCCCCAGGGACAGAACTTGTGAGCAGTGTCAACCGGCCCATCGCCTTCTGTGATGTGTAGGGCATAGTGACCCAGGATGAACTGTTGAGATGGGAATTTACAAAGACAAATGTTTCCGCCCGGTTTCGAACCGGGGACCTTTCGCGTGTGAGGCGAACGTGATAACCGCTACACTACGGAAACTGCTCAAACACAGGGCACACGGCATGCGACACAGCGTCATGCTCCCGATACACATCCTCAGGGGCCAAACAAATACTTTGAACCACGCATCAGGGGACTTGAACCGACAAACATTGGTTTCCTGACCCCGGGGCCTCTTGGCCTGTCCGGCAAGGGGGAATGTAGGCCCTGGAAGCGGCTGCTTGTTGTGTCTGGATTGCATGGCTGGCCAAGCTCTCCTCTGATTCTCTGTCACAGGCACATCTGTGTCTCCTCAAGATGCCAATGGCTGCATGGAGGAGGCAGAGAGCAGAGTTCTGTCCTCATCCACTGGAGCTGCTCTCAGCTTTATGCAGGTGCACATGCCCTTTTTGGATCAAGCTCTTGCCCACCATGACCTGGATGACTCAAAACACCACACAGTAATCACAGAATTTCCCAAGTTTCCTGGTACACACTGAAGCAGTGTGAGGCGTCCAGCCTTGCAGCAAAGGCTCTCCTTGTTAGTATAGTGGACAGTATCTCCGCCTGTCACGCGGAAGACCGGGGTTCGATTCCCCGACGGGGAGGCTTATGCTTGGGCTCATGGCAGTGCTTACTGGCTGAAATGGCTAGCGCAAAATTGAGCCTTGATCTCCAACAATGGGTGCAATGTCAAGGTGCAGAGAACTAATGCCATGTGACCAAGGCTGTCTGAAACCCTGTGTCATGCTACATGAGAAAAGGCCAGCAAGCGAGATCCTTAGCCCCTGCTTGCTGCGTTGATGATGAGCAAAGGGTTCAAGGAGGTGCTTGACACATTGTCGCCTTCGTATAATTTTTGCAGTAACAGTGTAGTGTCAGGGGACACTATTTCTTGCGCCAGAGGCATCCAAAGACAAAGTTCCAGTATGTCTCAAAGGACTTTGCAGGCAGTTTCTGCCCGGTTTCGAGCCGGGGACCTTTCGCGTGTTAGGCGAACGTGATAACCACTACACTACAGAAACGGTCGAGAAACTCTTCAGGGGCGTGCACAATGTTTTCTAAACACTCACAAACGTCCAACACCTACAGCGGTAAAGCCTTGAGTTTGCCACGTACTGATGGTAATCTGCCAAGAAGAGCAATGCCTTCCCACCCCCAGGGACAGAACTTGTGAGCAGTGTCAACCGGCCCATCGCCTTCTGTGATGTGTAGGGCATAGTGACCCAGGATGAACTGTTGAGATGGGAATTTACAAAGACAAATGTTTCCGCCCGGTTTCGAACCGGGGACCTTTCGCGTGTGAGGCGAACGTGATAACCGCTACACTACGGAAACTGCTCAAACACAGGGCACACAGTAGCACGCGACACAGCGTCATGCTCCCGATACACATCCTCAGGGGCCAAACAAATACTTTGAACCACGCATCAGGGGACTTGAACCGACAAACATTGGTTTCCTGACCCCGGGGCCTCTTGGCCTGTCCGGCAAGGGGGAATGTAGGCCCTGGAAGCGGCTGCTTGTTGTGTCTGGATTGCATGGCTGGCCAAGCTCTCCTCTGATTCTCTGTCACAGGCACATCTGTGTCTCCTCAAGATGCCAATGGCTGCATGGAGGAGGCAGAGAGCAGAGTTCTGTCCTCATCCACTGGAGCTGCTCTCAGCTTTATGCAGGTGCACATGCCCTTTTTGGATCAAGCTCTTGCCCACCATGACCTGGATGACTCAAAACACCACACAGTAATCACAGAATTTCCCAAGTTTCCTGGTACACACTGAAGCAGTGTGAGGCGTCCAGCCTTGCAGCAAAGGCTCTCCTCGTTAGTATAGTGGACAGTATCTCCGCCTGTCACGCGGAAGACCGGGGTTCGATTCCCCGACGGGGAGGCTTATGCTTGGGCTCATGGCAGTGCTTGCTGGCTGAAATGGCTAGCGCAAAACTGAGCCCTGATCTCCAACAATGGGTGCAATGTCAAGGTGCAGAGAACTAATGCCATGTGACCAAGGCTGTCTGAAACCCTGTGTCATGCTACATGAGAAAAGGCCAGCAAGCGAGATCCTTAGCCCCTGCTTGCTGCGTTGATGATGAGCAAAGGGTTCAAGGAGGTGCTTGACACATTGTCAGCTTTGGATAATTTTTGCAGTAACAGTGTAGTGTCAGGGGACACTATTTCTTGCGCCAGAGGCATCCAAAGACAAAGTTCCAGTATGTCTCAAAGGACTTTGCAGGCAGTTTCTGCCCGGTTTCGAGCGGGGGACCTTTCGCGTGTTAGGCGAACGTGATAACCACTACACTACAGAAACCGTCGAGAAACTCTTCAGGGGCATGCACAATGTTTTCTAAACACTCACAAACGTCCAACACCTACAGCGGTAAAGCCTTGAGTTTGCCACGTACTGATGGTAATCTGCCAAGAAGAGCAATGCCTTCCCACCCCCAGGGACAGAACTTGTGAGCAGTGTCAACCGGCCCATCGCCTTCTGTGATGTGTAGGGCATAGTGACCCAGGATGAACTGTTGAGATGGGAATTTACAAAGACAAATGTTTCCGCCCGGTTTCGAACCGGGGACCTTTCGCGTGTGAGGCGAACGTGATAACCGCTACACTACGGAAACTGCTCAAACACAGGGCACACAGTAGCACGCGACACAGCGTCATGCTCCCGATACACATCCTCAGGGGCCAAACAAATACTTTGAACCACGCATCAGGGGACTTGAACCGACAAACATTGGTTTCCTGACCCCGGGGCCTCTTGGCCTGTCCGGCAAGGGGGAATGTAGGCCCTGGAAGCGGCTGCTTGTTGTGTCTGGATTGCATGGCTGGCCAAGCTCTCCTCTGATTCTCTGTCACAGGCACATCTGTGTCTCCTCAAGATGCCAATGGCTGCATGGAGGAGGCAGAGAGCAGAGTTCTGTCCTCATCCACTGGAGCTGCTCTCAGCTTTATGCAGGTGCACATGCCCTTTTTGGATCAAGCTCTTGCCCACCATGACCTGGATGACTCAAAACACCACACAGTAATCACAGAATTTCCCAAGTTTCCTGGTACACACTGAAGCAGTGTGAGGCGTCCAGCCTTGCAGCAAAGGCTCTCCTCGTTAGTATAGTGGACAGTATCTCCGCCTGTCACGCGGAAGACCGGGGTTCGATTCTCTGGCGTGGAGGCTTATGCTTGGGCTCATGGCAGTGCTTGCTGGCTGAAATGGCTAGCGCAAAACTGAGCCCTGATCTCCAACAATGGGTGCAATGTCAAGGTGCAGAGAACTAATGCCATGTGACCAAGGCTGTCTGAAACCCTGTGTCATGCTACATGAGAAAAGGCCAGCAAGCAAGATCCTTAGCCCCTGCTTGCTGCGTTGATGATGAGCAAAGGGTTCAAGGAGGTGCTTGACACATTGTCAGCTTTGGATAATTTTTGCAGTAACAGTGTAGTGTCAGGGGACACTATTTCTTGCGCCAGAGGCATCCAAAGACAAAGTTCCAGTATGTCTCAAAGGACTTTGCAGGCAGTTTCTGCCCGGTTTCGAGCCGGGGACCTTTCGCGTGTTAGGCGAACGTGATAACCACTACACTACAGAAACCGTCGAGAAACTCTTCAGGGGCATGCACAATGTTTTCTAAACACTCACAAACGTCCAACACCTACAGCGGTAAAGCCTTGAGTTTGCCACGTACTGATGGTAATCTGCCAAGAAGAGCAATGCCTTCCCACCCCCAGGGACAGAACTTGTGAGCAGTGTTACACTACGGAACACTGCTCAAACACAGGGCACACAGTGGCACGCGACTCAGCGTCATGCTCCCGATACACATCCTCAGGGGCCAAACAAATACTTTGAACCCCGCATCAGGGGACTTGAACCGACAAACATTGGCTGCCTGACCCCGGGGCCTCTTGAGTCATGGGTCAGTCCCATGAGGGTGTTACAGGTCCAAGAATGATACAAGGCTCACTCTGGTGAAACACATTTAATTGTAGAAAATATTTGTTTACAACAGAAGGAAACAGAATGAGAAGCACTCTGTGTGTATGGACCGCGCTGCTTTTAAAAGTCATTTTAACACTGTTTTAAGCGCACTCTTGTTTTAAAATTAACTTATCAGGGACTCTGAATGTCTATCCACTCCTAAATTCCCACTGGTTCCTTGCTTTTCAGTCTCGATTGCAAGTTTTTACACCATCAATCGCTGATTGGGCTCACCGCCCGCAGCCCAGCTGCAGTGCTGTTTACCGTAGCAACGGTATACTTCACTGAAAAACTGTACATTTTTAACTGTCTTTTATTGGAGCAACAATGGCTGATAGCAAGTCTGAGTGTGTGTCCTGCTCATGCTCACTTACCATCTCGAAGCTGAGGAAAAACATTGCATCGCTGAGAGCAGAGGTCATGGAGAAGAATAATCTCATCGTGGAGTTTTCCGCCGTTGGCACGACCCAGGCAAAGCACCTCGCCATCATGAGCGTCTCCAGTCATGGATTCACCAACCCCAGCCTCCCCCGCAGCCACGCTCCAGCAGCTCCAGGGACGGTCGCCGATCTCACCATTCCATGGTTTGGCTCTGCAATCACCAGGGCCCCGGAACCCGAGGCTGCCTCAGCCCTGCCAGAAGATCCGTAGCGAAGCCCAGGCCCATGAAATTTTCCGTGACCACCTCAAATCTTACAATAACGCAGTCAAGAATGCTAGAATATCTCATTTTCAAAATCTCATCACCAACCACAAAAATAACCCCAAATTCCTCTTCTCAACTACTGACCTTTTAACCAATAAAAATTTTAACAGATCCTCCTTTCCGAGTGACACCTTATGTGAGGACTTTGCAGACCACTTCAGGAGTAAAATCAATGACATCAGGTTGAATCTTTTACCCAAACAGACTCATCTTTAACTGTCCACTCACCTGGGTTGTTGATTTTACCCAAGGAAACACTGGAGAGTTTTGCCCTGGTTGACGCAAGGACGCTTGGTCGAGTTTTCTCCCAGGTAAAGCCCACAACCTGCCTTTTAGACCCAATTCCCACACCATTTTTTAAATCATTTTATGGCTTCTTTGAGAAACAGCTGCTGTACATTGTGAATTGCTCTCTTCAGACAGGTGTTTTTCCCACTTCCTTTAAAACGGCAATGGTGAAGCCCCTCCTGAAGAAGAGCAATTTAGACCCCAATGTCTTAAGCAATTACCGGCCTGTATCCAACTTACCATTTTTAAGTAAAGTTTTAGAAAAACTTGTTCTTAACCAGGTAAATTATTTTTTAATTCAGAATAACATTTTAGAGAAGCATCAGTCTGGTTTTAGGTCGAATCACAGTACGGAGACCGCTCTTTTAAAGATTTTAAATGATATCAGGTGCAATTTAGATAACCATAAACTGCTGCCTTCGATACAGTAGACCATCACATTTTATTAAATAGACTGAAGCACCTGGTTGGCCTCTCTGGCACTGTTTTGAAATGGTTCAGCTCTTACCTGACTGATTGAAGCTTCTTTGTAAGTTTGGATATATGTTCCTCAGGAACCCATGAGATAAAGTGTGGGGTCCCCCAGGGGTCAATTTTAGGTCCAACTCTTTAATCTTTACATGCTTCTCCTGGGGGATGTCATCAGGGGGCACGGCATCAGCTTCCATAGTTATGCTGATGATAGGCAACTGTACATTACCCTGTCTCCTGATGACACAGGGCCTATTGATGCCCTTTTTAAAGATCCCATATTATGCTCTTTTTCTGCAGTGTAATATTGATCTTTGATGTCTTCATGAAGCCTTAGTAGCATGCTTTGGTCAAAAAACTCAATAAAACACGCCCAGCCGTATCGTCTCGATGCCTTCTAGGAGCCTCTCTGTACAACACTCGGATTTTGTGGGCGTAACTATATGTTAATGAGCCCCCGCTGAAACCGCCCCGCACTTCCGTGTCGGCGCAGTCGGCGCATGCGCGTGACTATGTCAACAGAGCTCCGGTTAGCGTCTGTGTTGCTACATGAGGACCGCAGCACTGAACGCTTTAACCGAGTCAGAACCTGAAAATAAGAGGAACCAGGAGAGAGTCGAGGACCAAGGATAAACCGGGATGTTTCTGAGTGGTCTGCATGTAAAGTTTGTCTCTTCAATGCTATAATGTTGACGGATTAAAGTTTTTCTGCCGTTCCTCTCCCCCTCCCCCTGTTGTTGTTGATGTTAGCATGTCTGTTAGCAGACGTGCAGTGCTTAGACTGGCGTTAGATAGAGTCTAGTAAGAGCTAATGTAGAGTGAGCGGGTTACTGCAGAGACGTGAATTAACTAAAACCCCGATGTGAATTAACTATCTCTTCTAAGTAACACTGAAGGGGCCGTTGCTACTGATGGTGAAATAAGACAGAGAGAGGGGACTTCTCTGTTGTTGTGTGTAAATAATGTCTGGGCTCTTCAGTGTTTTACAGAAATAACATTAGTAATGTGACTGACCCATCAGAATACAGCATTTAATAGAGCCATAGCCTTTAGTGACAGTAACAGTAACTGAGAAGGTTTATTACCCGTAACTCTAAGCAGCCGACATTTTTCTGTGAACCTTATTTTAAAAGGTTATTTTCTTTTCTATATGCCACACAGTAGCTGTCTTAAAAACCTCTTCACTTGCATTATTGTATGTTATGACAGCTCTGTGTATATTCTTATACAATAACAGAACATTTCCTTTATATAAAAATTCTCCTGAACATCCTGTTTTCACTCTTCTCCTACACAGGTGCTCCTGTGGCAATTGTGTGAAAATTCCTACAGCCTGAAAATGTTTGTTGAATGGAGATACCAAAGGTATTGTGAAAAATTAGTGCTAAATAACAATTTAGTACATTACCTTTCCTGTACTGTGTCACTGACTTACCTGTTTTAGTTAAGTAGGTCAGAGGAAAACTGCAGGAACTCCCAGTCCAACCATCCTGGACTCTGACTCTGAGTGTGTTTTTCACTACAACATGCATTCTATATTTATAGAGCAGACTATGAGCCTTTACATCTAAGAGGAGTGATGCATAAGTATTTTGATATAAACACTTCCATGACTGTAGAACAAAAACAGTAAAGATTAAAAGAACTGTTTCCTCCATCTCATTTTTTGTCTTTTAATTATTATTACATTACATGTAACATATGGAAAACTGAAAACACACAAAACAGTTCATTTAGACTTTTTATTGTGAAAGATATTTTGACATATAAATCACCAAATGTACCTGCTGGTACTCTAGACATTTTTACATAAAGGAGGTAAAAAAGACATGAAGAAAGAAAAGGAATTTTTAAACACAAGCCATAGAACCATATTGATAAAAATATGAACATATAGATAAAAACACCTATGACAGTAATTTTCATTTCTGACATAATCTTATCATGTCCAGCCCTTACAGATGCCTGGCCTACAGAGCCTTTGTGAGCTGATGCTGCCTGTGTTGTACTGCAGAGTTTCCTGATGCAGAAGACCAGTATGAGAGGGTCAGCGCTTCCTGGTATTTGGAAAAGGAGCATATGGTCTGGTATTTTCTGCAGCTCCTTCAGGTGTGGAGCATAGTCCTGGAAATCCTTCTCAAAGACAAGGTCCAACAGTGCATCTGCATGATCTGAAATACAAGACACAAAAATATATGTTTACAAGAAATGAACCAAAACACCACACTGCAGGGTTGTAATCTTTTTACATTGTCTTCTATTGTCACAATGTCCTTATTGATTATATATTCTCAATTCCCTTTTGATAACATTTTTATTCCAGTTTCCTTTATCTTTTCCTTTCCATGCTATGCCTATTTGCCAATGTTGTTAAATGTGTTGATTTTAATAAAGAATTGTTTCACTTACGGAAAGCTGGCTCTGCTCTCACTGGCTTTGCTGTACATCCGTCCTCCTTGGATTTTGAGAAGCTGACTGTAACCAGCGGTTCACCATCAGAAGATGCTGCCTGAGGTCGACCAGCATAGACACAAGACAGAAAAATATTTAACCTGTTAGTGCATGAAAACAAATAATAGCCATGCATTTTTACCTCTTTTGTTGATAAAATGTTTATTTCATGTTGTACTAAAATCTAAATAAATTACATGAGATGTTACAAATAGTTCCTGTTACTCAATAGATACATTAGGTATTTCTGGCAAGTGATAATTCAGCTGAGGACTTTTATATTTATCATTTATCTGACTGTATTCATTTGGGTTTTTTTGTGATATTCTTTGATAATTTTGATCAGACACATACCAAAAGTAAGTCTCAAATAAGATACAAGCTTTTCAAGGGTTAATGAGTTTTTACTTACAAATGTCACATTATGTGATGCATTATAAAATGTCTATGCCCATATATTGTTAGTAAATAAAACGGGAGGATAATTGAATCAGACATCTTATTTGCCTCCCTCCGTTTTTCGTAAATCACTGACGTGTTAGTAATTGTAACTTATCCCCAGTCACACAGCTCGTATGACAGCATTCTGTGGGCATTTCTGAGTGTTTAAACTCACAGAAATCTGATTAAATTAGTTTGGTGATAACGACATCTGCAGCGTTAGCGTCACACGTTATATACACTCCCTGTTGTTATCAATATTTACATGATCTGCTGTACTGTAACACAAAGAGGAACAAAGCCTGATCGTTTCCCTCATCCACAGCTTAGACACGAAATGAGTCTGGATACCTTCTGAGATAATTTATCGATTACATTGCCTGTATTACAAAACAGCGAAGCTCGTTTCTCGTAGCATTACAGGCTAACACAACAGGCTAACCGCAGCTAAGCTTAGCCCCCGAGAGCTAACACAGATGCAGGGGGGAGAGGAGGGCTGTACAAGGAATAATAATAATTATCCTCCAGCTGTTATACTCCTCTACTACTGTGAGAATATTCAAACATCTAAATCTGATTAAACCTGTTGGTGACAACGATGCTGTGGCCAATAAAGCCAGTCAACACATCTACAGATACACTGTTTTGAGCCGACGTTAGCGTAGAAATATACTTTCACCTGTTATTAATATTTACATGCTGCGCTGCAAAACGCAGAGAGACACAGCCTTCACTGGTCGTTTCCCATGTCCTCAGTTTAGACAAGGAATGAGTTTTGATACTTTATGAGATGATTTACTAATTACAATGCCTCAGAGAGAGTAGCAGGCCTCTACTCACACAGCAGTACATCTCACAGCAGCCCGCAAAGACACAGAGACTAATATTATGGCTTAGAAAAGACACGATATGGTTAGAAAACAGCAAAGCTCGTTTATTGTAACATTACAGGCTAAAACAACAGGCTAACCACAGCTAAGCTTAGCCTCCTGAAGCTAACACAGGAATAGCTCTTACATCTGCTCCTCTTCCCTCTGCTGTTAGCAGCTCGTAGCAATTAGCAAAATAACAGCACACAGCATTTGAAATACTCACATTTCCAGGGTCCGAGGTTTGCTGGTGGATGGTTGGCACTGATCCTGGGTTAAGGACCAGTCTATTTGCGAGCCCCTTTGTGTACTGTCCAAAGTTTGCGAAACTATCAGCCGTTAAGTGACTGGCACAAACATGCACATTTTTTCTTTGTTTTTCTGGCACTTTTCCATCATATATGAACTCCAGCCACTTAGTTTTTAAATCTTCAGAGTCAGGCAGCTTGTGTAAGGAAGTTTGTGGCTTGTTACAGCCCACAACACTGCAGCAGTAACTCATGCTGAAGTCCGATGTCTCACTGCCGGTAAATCCATCATGGCTGCTCTGCACATAGCAATCTCACCAGCAGCAGAGAGAGGAGTGGGCGGGGACGGGGTGGGGGTGTCTGCTCCTGATTGGTCAAAAAATTCCCCTGTGACGTCGGTACAACTCAAATGAAAGAATGCCTCGATAGGGGGCGGGATTTTACATTCACCAGCACCACGCAGCACAGGATTTGTCACTCAATATCACATTTTTTGGGCTGGGGGGAAAGCCACAGACCTCAAAATTTCACCAAAAGACTTAATAAAGTGGTTTTTGCATAATATGGGCCCTTTAACTGCATTTTAGATACAAAGTCATGGATGGCAGCAAATTTCCTACAGCTCAACCAGGACAAAATAGAAGTTTTAGTCATTGGTCCTGAAGGCCAGAAGAGAGAAACTTTTACCAAAACTCCAAGATCTTAAACCAACAAATTCCGTAAAAAATCTGGGTGTGATTTTTGACTCTGAGCTTTCTTGTATTCCACACATTAAGAACATAACCAAGATTGGTTTTCATCATCTCAAAAATATAGCCAGAGTCCGCCCATTTCTCTCTCAGGCCAGCAAGGAGGTGTTAATGCATGCTTTTATCTCTTCTCGTTTAGATTATTGTAATGCCCTGCTCTCTGGTCTTCCCAAAAAGACAATATCCAACCTATAATTATTACAGAATTTAGCCGCACGAGTGCTGACGAGGACCAGAGGGCGGGAACATAGTACTCCAGTTTTAAAATCGCTGCATTGGCTCCCTGTGCATTTCAGGATCAATTTTAAGGTTCTTTTACTGGTTTATAAATGTCTTAACGGCCTTGGGCCCTCTTATTTATCTGACCTGTTTTTACCGTATTGGCCCTCGCGGACCCTGAGGTCCTCCGACACTGGCCTTTTAACCATACCAAAAGTTAGAACTAAGACACATGGGGAGGCGGCTTTTAGTTTTTATGGCCCCCGATTGTGGAACAGCCTGCCGGAGAATCTCAGGGCCGCAGAGTCTGCTGATACTTTTAAAAAGAGGCTTAAAACCCATCTTTTTAATCAAGCTTTTAATTGATTTAATCAAGCTTTTTATTCTTTTATTATTTGTTGCTTTATTGTATTACTGTATATCTTATTTATTCTTTTAGTCAAAATACTTATCATATTTAATTCTTAATTGTTTGTTATTTTAGTGATCCATTTTATGTTATTCTATCTCTCTTTTTTATGCCCCCCGTTTCTTATATTTTTATTATTGTTTTAGTATGATGGTTTTTAGCTCCAGTGTTTTCTCATGGGGGCTCTCCACGCTGGGGGCTGCTCCTGGTCCACTTGTGGGGCTGCTGCCGTGGGACGCTCCACCTGCATGGCCGGAGGCACCTGCGCTGTTGTGTGAGGTCTCATGTCAGCGCAGGTTGGGGAAGTCTCTGGTTGCGCTCCTCATGGGCCGGGAGCCCTCCTCAGTGTTGATGGCCCCCAAAGGTAGTTTATCCCTTCCCTCAGTCCTTGGTGCACAGCCATGTCTCTCTCTCTCTTTTATGACAGCTCGTATGAATGTCTGTGTGTGTGTGTGTGTGTGTGTGTGTGCGCGCATGCTGATGTCTGCAAGTGTGTGTCTGTTTATGTCTCTGTATTGAGTGTGGGGTGGGGGGTGGGGAGCGATGCTGGGTTCTCTGTTTTTATATTGTTTTTACCCTCTGTGAGGCACTTTGTGTTGCTTTTAAGTATGAAAAGTGCCCTATAAATAAAGTTTGATTTGATTTGATTTGATACTGGTGACAGCTCTTCTCCAGGAACAACTACCAGAAATGGCATAACTAACATCTCACTATTGTTAGAGATCACAAACACAAAATTCACGAACCCATAGTTTAACTCTTGATATCTTTTCAGAAATTTGCCTTCATGAATTGACATTCTACTATCCTATTATTTATCAAAATACTTCTTATCTTTAACAGTTTACTTGGTAACAATAAGAAATTTGCATCCCCCCAACCAAATAAATAAGTAAATAAATAAATAACACAGGAACAACTTTTATTTTAAAGGGAAAACAGTGCTCCCTGTACTTCGGTCCGGGTCACATTCACAACTTCTTAAGAATTATTTTTTTCACCTAGGTTTCACAGAGTGTCTTCTGAGCAAACAAAGAGAGTTTATTCATTTATCTGTAACTTTAACTGTTACTTCACACAGAAAAAGATGGTAATGGACTTTAAAGCACAGGAAAGTTTGCCCTATACTTGAATCGCTGCAGCTAAATAAGGTCTACATGCTGTAGAGTACCAGAAGTGCTTTAGAAGGGATAAGTAAAATCATCATAAAATATATAAATAAATAAAAATTAATTGATTCTGAAGGTGCAGTCAGAATCAAGCAAATGTATAAATTTCTAGATGTGGGTTTACTGTTTAGGAAAAAGGGACCAAGGACTGTATGAGGGGGGAGTTCTTATGTTTAAGATAATTATTTTGGATTAGAAATATCTAGCTGAAGTAGGCTACATTTTTTGCATCCAACAGTTAAATAAATATCCTTTCTACAACTCAAAAATAATTAAAAATGCGCCTCCAGACACTCAAGTTCCCAACAAAAAACGCTTCGAAACAATACACAATGCTGGTGTCATTACATTTAGTAGACAACTCTTGTGTTTTATTGTTCCCCTTAGCAAAAATTAGTATAGCCTACTTGAATTCATTTTAACTTGAGTATAAACTTACTGCAGAGTTTTTAAAGGTATACTTTAATAGTAAGGTTATTTAAGTATTCTTTTGTAGTATTCAGAATGTTGAAAGAAGTTTGATGTATTATATACTATATTCATTCATTTTCTATACCCCTTTCGGTGTTTTACGGGGGAGCTCGACTGGAGCCTATCCCTGTAGAGGCGGGGTACACCCTTAACCGGCCACCAGTCTATTGCAGGGTATTACATATTTTAAAAAACATTAAATTAAATGTGTACGTATAAAAAACAAGCAGCCTCTAAAAACTCAAACCCTTCTTTGTTGAAAAAATTACAAAAAAAAGTATCTGCATGTAAAACTGTAAAGAAAACAGAGTCTCCAACTGAGAACTGAAGTCCTTCTGTGTCAAAAAAGGTAAAGGAAAAGTGCACGTCTGGGCGCCAAAGGTAAATAACTTGAAAGAACCAAAATGCTTATTTTATGACTTCTTTTCAGTAATTTTCGCAGCAGTAAAAAGTTAAGTATTTGATATTCAAATACAAGTGTGAGTATTAGTATATACTTAGTCTACCATTTATCCTCATACTTTTCTGTATAAGGCAAGTATAATTCACTATAGCATTATTAAATATATTAAATATAGTTTATAAAACGGAAACTTAAAGTCTACTGTACTGCCTCACATGTAGTATTGTAGGCATAAGCACAGAAGAATAAACTACTTTTGCTAAGGGATAACTAAACCTCTTCTCTAGCCTCTTGTAGATGAATCAGTTTGTCAGTTTATAATTTATTTTTAATGTTCAGTTTCTTTTTTTGTAATATGCACTTTTAACACAATGCTAAATTACATTAACTTTATTAAAGTCAATAAGCTCATAATAATTATTAACTGTGGAGGGCAGCAGTTCACCGTTGCTGCTTCGGGTCTGCCGGAAAACATCGGAAGAAGGAGTCGAGGAGTTTATGACGTCATTTCAGAGCGACGGTGTTGTCATCCATCGCCATGGCGGAGTCCGAGTATGTATAAACTTTTTAATGAAATCTGAATACATCTGTCTGTGTTGTCTCGGCAGTCGTTCTGGTTTTAACGTGTTTACGTAGAGGAGGCTTTAACAGTCCGATGAGGGCCTGTATGATGGTGTGTTGTTGTAAAAACAAGCAGATTTAAGGATGTTTATTCCCACATGGAGCCGTGAGGACTCGGCAAGGGGCAGCCAGTCTGACGCTTTCTCTAGATTATTAAATATATTTAACATTAAGTGGGACTGTTTGTCCATTAACCCTCCTGTTGTCTTTATTATCGCTTTACTTCCATCGTCATAGGGATGTACAATAACCCGCTTTAACTGAACCCCATTAATAAAGTAGTCATACAGGTTTTAAGAGCTAAAATTTATTTGGAATTAAGTTACAACCTTTCTGTTATCAGAGTTAATGCGAATCTGGATTTAGCGCTTCACAGAAGAAACAAGTACTGAAGTAAACAACAGAACTACTCCATGTCTATAATAAATCTCCTGTTCAAATCGTCTTTATTGCCAAGTTAAATCTTTAATGTAGTGTTGCATTAAGATGGATATTTGCTGATATTCTCTTCAATGTTGATGTTTTAAAACCAGGAGCACAAAGTCTTTGCCATGCCATTAATTTTCTACTTAAATAAGACAAATATTTGATTTAGAAACAGTATTAAGAGACAAATAATAACATTGAACAAGTGATGATAGGGTGAAGCATTATGGTACATTGATGTTTTTTTCTAATATTATAGTTTTGGTGTCTGCGGATTTTAAAATATTTCCTGACATTCAAAGACTGTATTTTAACCATACAAATTGGCCATTTAAATTCCATATATTGTCAGTAATATTGACTAAATGTACACATTAACATGCTGTTTTACCTCATCAGACAATGTCCCCTTTTAATAATCAAAGATATAATTTATCAAAAAATGAAATGTAACATTCTTGACTCACATGTTTCTAACAAATGGAGTAACCATGGAAAACACAGGTCAATTTTATTTTAGTGGAGACTTTGTGGTCTTGAAACTAAATACACTGTAATTATTGTTAAAGGTTTAAAATATATTATAAAAAGATTCAGAACTATACTTAAGGAGCGCTGAGTTACACGAATCAGTTTATGGTACAATCTGAACAAAGAACTAGAGAAACTCAATCAAAATTTGCTTTTAAAAAAGTGTCAAAGCCATGTTGAAAAATTACAGGGGGATGTGTTAAGCCCCAGTCACACATTCCCGTTTCTCATGGCGATTGTGCACGATTGTCATGATCCTGATAAAGCGTGCTTTGGTCGTGGTGCATGCGCTACTTGGTCTGGATCAGCGCTGTAAAGTCGTGGATGAATGGAGGGGAACGTAGAACCTCCACGACAGTTTTGAACTGTTCAAAACTGACGTGGAGAATCGCCGCTCACGGTATAGCGGGATGGAAGCCTAATGCAGTCCTAATGCGAGCGGTATTAGCGGGGCATGTACGGAGCTCAGTCGAGCTGATCGTGGCTCAATCCTGAAAGCTTTATGAGGACGACTGACAAGGATGTATCCGCTTGAGCCCCGACTGTGTCCCGTTAAAGACGGCGCAAGCGACGGGGCTCAGTCTGGGCTTACGTGACGCGAGCTGAGCTCGAGCGGGGCTGACGTCCTGCCAGCGGGATGGAATCTTCCTCATATCGTTGTATTAACCTAACTGGAGCGGGACAAACGCCCCCTGAAGCGCTGTAGCTGCGCCACTGACGGTGTATTTACGGAGTGTCTCCAGGGGTGAGACAGTCATTTAATCCCGTATCATCGCGATCACACCAGCCTCCTCAATCGTGTACAGTTGTGCACAGTCGCTATGATCATTTGATTTGATTTGTTGTTTTTTAATTTGAAAATAAGAAATAATTAGATTTAAAACAGTATGTTTGCCTGCAGTTCTTTTTAATTTGTATTATGTGTTGAGTTCATATCTATCTACAGCAGCATTATCTGTGAGTGTACCGCGGTCCGTCTAGGCGGAACTAATGTCAGTGAATACATTAGTTCCGCCTACACGGAACTCATCCGCCCTGTAGTCCAGATGAATAACTGCCTGTATCGGGTACCGTCACACGTACACACACCTCTGATTGGCTGTTGCCGCACAGCCACGCACGACATCGCCTGAATGGATCAACTTTTTTTAACTTTGAAATCGTGCGACGAGTGAAGTGATCGTCTTGTACGCGGCTGTCGCATCGCGGGAGGGTTAGCCCCGCCCCATCGCGGCTGTACATTGACTTTGAATGGAGAGTGATCGCCAAGGTAGTACAAGTAGCGTCCGGTGTGAACGCACCTTAAGATTTTTCATCTTTCTGCTCCTTTTCATTCACATGTTTGAATTTGTTTTTTCTTTCTGTTGACTGTTTTGTCATACTGATACCAGTCATCTCCTACAATGCAGACATTTTTATGAATTTCATGTTTTTCCTTGACAAAAAAGCATGAAGATACGAAACATTTCAGCCTATGTTGCACTAATTTTTAAATATTGTAAAACTGGATGTAGTCAGTTTTATGCCATTTTAAATATGACTTGAACATTTTTGGGAAAGTAGCAATTAGAGCTGCAACTATCGAGTATTTTTGGAATCGAGTACTCTGTCGATTATTTCTTCGAGTACTCGAGTACTCTAACAAAATGTACTTTTTTGTTTTTAAACAAATAAATCAATTGTATACAACGCAACATGTTAGGGCTTTCAAAATGAGCAACCAAATGCCGTTTATTCCTCAGAAAAGGGTTTTTATTTTAACAACTTTCAAAGTTTAAACCAGTACTGGCTTAAAACAAAGCCTATACAATACTGATTTACAAAGCAGTAATATAATTCTGCAATTATATTTGTGAAGTGTGTTCTGGAGGGCATTGTGTAGTTTGGATTGAAATCCTTATCATGTTCTTAAATGCTGTGTCCTCCACCATGGAAAGAGGACACATGTCTGTAATGAGCTACGTGCTAAGATCACTCCGTTTGACGTCAGACACACTGCACTGTGTTTTCTTTTCGTCCCTTCTTGTAGTGACCACACACTTGGGACACTCTCTGCCATTTCTTCTGCAGACTCTCTCCTTTCTGTCCATCTCTTTTCTCTTCCTTCATGATTTTACAAGCCGCACAGCAGCGGAGGTAGCAGGCACATTGTGCCACAGAAATGACCATCCGTGTCAAACACCGTGCACTGTATAGTAGTCCAGATATATATTTATATGTATAACTATATATTAAACAAGGCTTCGAGGCACAAAATTTAATTCGAGGATATTTTGTAATCGAGTACTCGCGAATATTCGAGGAATCGTTTCAGCTCTAGTAGCAATGCATAAGTATTTAATTCTGCCATTCCAGTTTGTCTTAGAACTGTATTTAAGCTGCAGCCAAGAACTGTGCAAATCATCTGATTGGTTTTCACAGTCACATCAGACCTCAGCGAGTGGTGCTGCCTTGGCAAGGAGAAAGAAGAGAATAAAAACAGTCTGTCGAGAGCACAAATAGACGCTTTGTTGGAACACTCATCTGGTATCAATATTTTAGGGGAGTTATTACCGACAGACTGCTTGTAAAAGTGTTGATACTCAGTATCAGTGCTGCCATCCTCACTGGAAGATGTTCAGGCTCACTCTAGGCAGTGTTGATGTTTGAACAAATATTTCTTCTTTTACACATTTCAGACTAACAGATGCTCTTTATCCTTCCTCCTCTCCTACCTCTCCTGTCTGGCGAGTGTGACAGACCGTTGTCAACACTAACTGGTTTCTCACTGATAGTCTGTCGTCGTGTGTTTGCTGAATTTGTCTCTGCTTGGTTATCAGGTCCAAGAAAGTGATCAAGTTGGTTCCTGAGTATCTCCTGAAGAAGAGGAAAGCATATCAGGCTGTTAAAGCCACTCAGGCCAAACTCGCTCTGCTCGAGAAGAGAAAGGTGAGAGATGTTCTCCTTTATTTGTTTGGTGGGTTCGTGTGTTCCCTACTTTTTATTTTGGGTCGTCTGGAAACCCCATTCGCAATTTCAGAAATCCTGAACTTACCTGGGTGTGTGAACAGAAACATATTTTTTAATTCAGGAATGACCCTGAACCCTCTACCATTCAGTTTAACACATTTTCATTTATCATCATGATTTCAGGACTCTAAAGGAAAACCACTGAAGTTCAAGCGTTTGGAGGATTTTCTCAAAGACAGCCACAAGTGTCATCGAGATGACACCCGAATCAAGCGAGCAGAGCACAGACCGCCGACCCCTCTCCCTCCTGCTAAGAACAGACTGGCCTTCGCTGTTCGTATCAGAGAGTGAGTACATCCCAAACAACGACTTCTCTGCTCCACAGACATCCATACTTAAATAAAAGAACGTTTGACATAAGAGCGTAACAAATAAATTAGATCACTGGCTAATATAAGGTTTATGCCACAGCTGCCCTAAAATAACAGCATTAATAATTACATAAATATTTTATATGTTTCTGTCATGGTAAATAAGCCAATATAAGAAAGCTCTTTACCCTTTCTGGTATGTGGCTCTATTTGTGGAAAATTTGTGGGAAAAATTAGGCAAAATTAATGATGTATGAACCGGAAAATCTACCAGGACATCTCAGTGCATCATGAATCCCCTCTTGACTGAACTCAGTTGGTTATGGGTTCGTAAACCAACAAGACAACAATCAACAGCAGACCTCAAAGCTGCACAGAGACTATTTGGCCAAGAAAAGGAATTGTGAGTCCTGGATGTGAAGGACAAGCCAAGTCAAAAGGTGGATTTGGGTCCTATTGAACTAATTTGGGATTTAGTAGATTCAAGTTTGATTGTTCTAAATGCTTTTCCATCTTATGAATGTGGACTAATGCATTTGTTCAACAATGTTCTACATAAAGCACAAACTCATATCCAGTCAGAACTAATAACTCCATCTGCCTTTCCTTCCCTTTGGCTCATGCCACATTTAGAGTTTTATTCGCTTTTGTTAGAAATGCTGTGGCATGATCAGCAAAACTTAATGCCTTCGAATTAAAAACTGTCTTTTTCTTTTTATGTTTACTTCATGCCACCAGTCTGCGTGATCTGCATGATGGACTGTCATGGAGACGAATTCATGCCTTTCTGCACAAATCTTTTGTCCTGTAGATTCAGTCCACACAGATTTGGTGTTGCATTTTTGAAAACGAGTCCCAGAGTTGATAAACCTGGAGTGTCTCAGAAACAATGACCGCCCTTCGCTCTCCAGAGTGGAGAGTTTTGGAAACGGATAGCAGCCCGGCTTCGTCTAGACCGGACTCATCGTATGTGCCGTACTCTTTCACATGTGGGCTGTGCGCGTATACCAGGAACAACAACAGCTGCTTACCGTACTTGGTGTGTTATCTAGAGAAAACTATCCAGACAGATTTACTGTCTTGTAGGGATAGAACTTGATAAGGTTTTATCAATACTAATGCTGTTAACGATCCTGCTAAACGATCCAATTCTTGAACGATTCCCTTATCGATTCATGCAGATTTTGCATGTGGGCAAATATTGGTCTGATTTTCAGTGGCAACAATGTCAAGCACACGTCACAGCAAAGATATCTGCTTCTGCAAGTTCCTGGTGTTTCCACTCACTTAAGGTTGTGTAGTAGGTGCAATGAAAATTAAGTCACAATTCTGATGCCTCTGAACCCTGACAATTGAATGGAATTGATAAGGGAATTGATAAGCAAAAAAAATAATGATATCAATTCTTTGATGGAGCTGTTAACGATTCTCAACTGGAATTGGTTTTCGATTCCCATTCCTACTGTCTTGACAGATTTGTTGAAGCTCCTGCGTCTTTATGTGGTAACTCATCATTGTTGTTTGTGAAAAGTTTTTCATCTGCGCTCTTTCTCTGCAAACCTACATCGCCATCTACTAGACTGGCATTCACGCTACAGCAATTTCAGTTGTTCTTGCATTTCCATGTGAATGTGGATCGCTCCTGAAAATAGGAAGGAAAAATCTTGGCGTTTCTGTTGAAAATCTTGCGTAAACATGTCCTTAAACCATGTGTGCAACCCTGACAGTAGCAGAAACACTGGATGAACACAGTGTTGCATTCATGCGGTAGAAGCTCCTGAGCTTGCTTTGGCTTTGATAGAAAAATCTTGTGCTCCTGAAGAGGACATGGAGAACAGCAGATTCCAGAGTTTGACATTTCTTCTAATGCATGCACGTGCTCCATGTCTTCACATACAGCAGCCAGAGGTACTTACATGCTCTTTAGCTGGTACTGCAGTAAAGAGCTGAGGTGATGCACTTCAGAGGGTAAAGTCCCCTCTTACATTAAAGAGGTACTGTCAAAACCTACAGTACACTGAAATGGAAACAAAAGGGCAGTGCCTGTGAAGAGCTGAGCTGACTTGAGTAGATACCACACATAATCAAGAGCCATAAAAGTTTGAAGGATTCAAAAGAAAGGAAGACAAACTAATGTGCTAGAAATACTAAAGCTGACCAAGAACAGGGGGCAGAAACGGTCTTTTCAGAGTTATTTCAGATTGATTAATGGTATATATTTGTTGTTCATAGGATCAAAGGTGTCAGTCCCAAAGTGATGAAGGTGGTGCAGATGTTGAGGCTGAGGAAGATTTTCAGCGGGTGCTTCGTCAAGATCAACAAGACGTCATTAGCCATGATGAAGATACTGGAGCCGTACGTGGCCTGGGGGTGAGAAACTTTCCTCTGTCATGTAAAGTCAAATAAAAGTGTCTTCATTTGCATTAATATTTCCATTTTTACTCAATAATCATGGCCTTTATACCAACAGATTTCCCAACTTAAAGTCGGTCCGTGAGCTCATCCTGAAGAGAGGACAGACGCGAGTGGGCAGGAGGAGAGTTCCTCTCACAGACAACACCTTCATCGAGCAGCACATGGGTCAGTCACAGTTAGTCTGAGTGGGTTCATTATGTCTATGAAGATAATATCCTTCTACTTTCTTTTTTTTACAGACGAGAAGGTTTTTTAGTTTATACCTTTACATGTTTTGACGGAGATCAGAAGTGCCACCTGATGTTGGTGTGACATCCTTTTTTGACATGTCAGATCTGACAGGATGATCATGTCTCCATAAGATCAGCTGAAAAAAGACCTCACACTACCATCAGACGATACTTCTGACAAAGACGGAAGATCTGTCGAAACATGTAAGGATATGAACTTAAAAACCTTCATGTCTGTTAAAAATGAAAGTAGGAGCATAGAGTCACAGTTAGGTTTTAACATCACAGAGGGATTCATCAACCACTGACACTTAGTCGAGTTAATGAAGCATTGCAGTGCAGATGGATCAGCCTGATCTAATGTCTGTAAACAGGCAGGCACCTTCCCCCTGAGGGCAGAGGGGGTAGCAGCTAGAGGATGACATTTTTCATGGATTTCCATGGGAATCCCTCGGGATGGGAGTCATTTTTTAATTAATCCCGTGATCGGGACAGGAAAAAAAGCAAAAAGAGCGGGTGGGGGTGCTGGTTTGGCGTAGTGGTTAGCACCCCATGTACATGCTTCTGCCGGTCCAGGTTCGAATCCTGCCTGTGACCACTTTGCCGAGTGTCTTCTCCTACTCTCTCTCCCCCTTTCACAAGCCTATCCACTGTCTCCTATCAATAAAGGCACAAAATGGCCAAAAAAAATACATAAAAAAAAAAGAGTGGGTAGGAGTGGGAACGACATTAATGATGATCATTTTCAGCTGTGTTAAACAACCAGATGAACAGATGGGTCCATTTTTGTAGTCATCTCTCAGCAAGAGCCAACACTCTTGACCAAGCTAGCAACACAAAGAACTACAAAAGTTGTTTGACTTCCTGTCACCACCGGAAGTGAAAAGTGCCTCGGAGCGGCTGCCGGAAACATTTTTCAGCATGTTTGGTTTTATTCAATTGGGAACGGGACAGGAGTGGGAGCGGGATGGGAGTGGGACAGGACAGGATGATTTTTTTTACTCTGCCCCGGGATTGGGATGGGATGGGATTGTTTCTCTGGGAGTGGGACAGGAGTGAAAATCTGCTCCTGTGTCATGCTCTAGTAGCAGCCACAGAGCGATCATCCTTGACCTCGATAATGGAAAGACAAAACTAGACTTTTAAAGCTAGGTGGAGATCCCCCTTTACTGTGCACCTCTTTTTTTAAAATGAATACACCTTTACAACAAAAACTGCCCTCTCTGTGGTGTATTTACCAAACAGCAAACCAGTGTTATTATTTTCTGCTGATGAATTACTGCAATAAAGGAAAGAAAAACTCTTGCAAGTGAATTTCCTGGTTTACTTTTAGCTCTTGGCCTGAACCAGAAAGTCCAGTTCTTTAGATTTTCCAACCCAATTTTGGAACATTTCAATCAATCAATTAATAAAAACTTTATTTGTATAGCACTTTTCATTCAGGACTTTGTAATACAAAGTGCTTTACATGGGAAAAGAATAAAATGAAATAACAAGAAGTGGAATAAAAAGCAGAAAATTGCATAATTGCATAAAATGAAGACATAAGACCTCCACAATCCCTGCTCCCCCAAACCACATTCAGTATACACACTTACTAAAACACTAAAAGACGTAAAAAGGAAATTCTGATAGAAAACTAGAGGACTGAGAAAAAACTATCTTGGATTAAAAATAAGGAAACATGAGCAAAAACTAAAATAATGACTAAAAATACTAGAGTAAAAATAGAGTTTTCTTTTAAAAGTATGAACAGTAGGTGCTTTCAGATCCACAGAGAAGGCCGTAATAACAGAAAGAGGATTCACCGTGTGTTTTGGTTCTTACTCTGGGAACAGTGAAAAGACATCCATCAAACCAACATTGTGTTTTTATCTTTAAAAAAACAGCATAAGGGTTTGAGTTCCTGTTTAAAACAACAAAAGGAGCTGGTGATGGTGGATGTCTCTCCATCTTTTTATAACCTTTGATCAACGCATTATTTATTTATCATTTTTTTGACCGAGAGCCTCCAGGTGGCAGTATTTTCCTTCAGCGTACTGAATAAATTAAGAACAGCTTCCTTTATATTTGAAGATGTAGAGGTGGATGTGAGAGGAACATCTTTGTTTATTAAAGTCTATGAAGTTTCTATGGATCAGGTGTTTTTGTGTATAAAGGTCTCTAGGATTCTCCTCTGTGTTGGTCTTCACGTCCATCTTCATCATCATCATCATCACTGCTCTCTGCTCTGTCTCCCAGGTAAACATGGCATCATCTGCTTAGAGGACCTGATTCACGAGATCTATTCTGTTGGGAGGAACTTCCGCCCCGCCAACAACTTCCTGCTGCCTTTCAGATTATCGGTAGCTCGTCATGCTGCCCGGGACAAAGGCGGACTCCTGAAGGACTTGGGGAAGCCTGGATTTCGTAATACGGACATTAACTCTATCATCAGGCAGCTGAACTGAGAGGAAGTGGATCTAAGATGGACGCTGATCAGACACCTCCGGGGTGTTGGTTTTTCTGATGGACATGTGTTTCTTCTCTCACTCATGTTCGAGTTATAAATCACGAAGAGCTCCTGGACTTGGACTGAAGGAGCTTTTGTGGTTTTTGGTAAAAGTATGAGTACTTCAGATGTCAGTGAAATGTAAATAATGCCCGAAAAACAGTCTCCAGTTGCTTCATGTCTCACACTCACAGCTGTAAAGGTGGCCACATTTACAAGAGAGCAAGAACACTGATTTAAAGACAAATACTGAGACTTACTGCCCTCCACAGAGAGGCCTGTAGGCTGCACCAAGCATCCTGTATTTGATTTATTTTTGATAATTGTCAAGAGTCGGGCATCTGTTTCAACACATAACAGACTTTTAATTTACTGTTAACACTTTTTTGGTTTTTCAAATAAGCCAAAAATCTCAAACTCCTGCAGTTTGGATGTTTGACACAGAATGGTCAAAGTAGTTTTGCTCTCATTTGTGTCGAGTAAAACATCTGGAAAAATTTCTGCTTCAAGTTTCAAGCGCAGCATCATGGATGAATTTGTTAAATTTCATTAATTAAACTTCTGTGTTATATTCAAGTGGTTATATCTCATTATAACTGTGGTCCATATATCTGATGATGTTCACAAAAGTAAATGTTCAAACTGTGTAGTTCTCGTATACTGAGTACTAGGGCTGTAAATCACCAGTTTCATGACGATATGATACAATATCGATTCTTTGTGCAACGATACGATATTTGGTGATATCACAAACTAGGGCTGGACGATTATGGTAAAAATAGGAATCAGATTATTTTAAGTGATATTGAAATCACAATTAATAAACACAATTATTCATTTATTTAAAAACATCAGTATTGATTTAAATACAACTATAAAGAACCAGCGAATGGCACATACAGTGTTATTGATCCATATAAGTCGCGCACACTCGTGTGGCTGCACGTGGAACACAGAAGCGCTATGAAGCGCAGGAACTTGCATACACAGCACTCCACACTGTGTGGCATATTAATCACTTTTCTTTGATTATAATGTTTTTATGATTGTCAGATGGCAAAATTGAAATCACGATCAAAATCCGATTAATTGTCCAGCCCTGTCACAAAGTCTGCCATGATTTGATTTCAATACGATACGATTCAGGAACCTTCGATCGATTTAAGACATATCAAGTAATGATGCAACATTTTCATACAAATTATTGTAATTATTTTAATTTTATTATCATTGACCTCCAACATTTGACCATGCTCTATCAAACTAAAAATGTGTGGTTTTGATTTTAATTAAATCAAAACATTTCTCTTGTCAAAATGAGAACTGTTAACTTTACAAACTCACCATTGATGATTTTGTTTTACTGTGATGCCTGGTAACCACAGTTTGTATGTCAGTGTGATCAGACTTTGTTTCTCTCGTTAATGGTCGGTGTGGAGGAGGAATGACACAAAGCTCTCGCTGTTTTACTTTCTAACTTTATGAAATTTCATTAATCAGTGCACTACAAAATCAAATGATGAGATAACTCTGTGCACTCGTGTGATAATGCACTCCTGTCGTGGGTAAAGCATCCTCTGCTGTCAGATTTTTCTGATTGGCTGATATGTCTGGCTCCCGTTTAGCCAGATGCTAACAGCGTCTTGCTACACGTTCTCATATAGCGGTGTTACTTGGTGGGCACTACACATTCAAGGCAGGAGAAATATCAGGTGTGGCGTGTGAGGGAGCGATAAGGTTTAAATGTGTGTTTCATACGCTGAATGTTTGAGACGCGAGAGGAAACTTCAGAACGGCACGCGGTAAGGCGGATACTGACACACGTCCGGTCAGGATTTCAAGATAAAGGCGTTTATGAAGGATGACAATGTTGATTGATGTTTTGAGTTTCCATTGATGTGATTGGATCATTGCTTAACCAATCGATGTATTGATCCAGATCAGTGGATCATTACGCCCCTACTGGGTACCCCTGATCCACCTCTATTCTCACTCCATCTGAGAAACACTGTTGGAGCCCCTGCCCAAACTTTCTTCCACAAACTCAAAAAATCTACTCAGGTGAATTGGTGACTCTAAACTACCTCTTATGTCTTAGTGAGTGTGGTTGACTGTCCATAGGCCAGTTCATACTGTGGTTTTAAGGTGTTATATTTACCCTTTGGTGATGTTTCACCTCCACTGTGAACATCATGGAGACAGAACGGGGGGACCAGTTAACCTGCTCTGTTCCTTCTCCAGGGACATTAGCACAAGTGTTATATCGTAGAGGAGACAGGAGCACGTTGGTGTGAGCATCTCTCTCTGACTACTACCAGACATGTAACCAGTTACGTGTGTCAGACATTAATGATCTTTTTCTAGCGCAGTTGCACTATGTGACCACCAGAGGGTTCTGTCTCCTCCAAAATATCTCCTTATTCCATTAAATCAAAGACATTACAGTAGTTCACAGACAAAAACCTTTATTCAGCAAGCAGAACTCAATAAGTAGGCAATCCGTCTCACCTTTTTAAGGCTTAGGCCGACGTATGACAAAGTAAAACAAGCTGAAAATAAAACCATTTCTAATTATGACAGACAAGAAAATGTACAAGTGAAAGCTGAAAAAAGGTTTAACCTTTTAAATTCATTGTTTTAACTTTTGCTCACTATTGTACAATATTTTTTAAAACTTAAAGTGCAAACTGCATTCCTTTGTCACAACGGGAGCCACGTCTGAATTTAATATGTCTCATAGAAAAAGTAACTCGGAATTGGAAAGAGAAAACAACTAAAAAAGAAGCCAAAGTAAGCTGTGAGAGGAAGAACCTTCACTTTTCTATGCACAAAGTTAAAAAGTAGAGGGGGACTCTCATAATTACTCACTAAACTGGCAGAAAATGTGTTTTCTTCCTCCTCTGTAGACGCGAGGATTTGTGATCAGGTCGAGAAAAGCCGACAGAGCACCAACGAAACAGTATAATGTACAACAACATGCATTAATACAAGCAAAAATAACAAGCCATTAACGGTTTTTAGTTTTACCTGCACGACATTTGTGTATGGAGAAGATTATGAGCACTGCGCTCAAACACAACAGCAGCAGCAGCAGTCTCTTCCTCAGACTTGTTCAGGTGTTTCAGGTGGTTTCACATGCTTCCCGTGCTGCTGTTATAAGCCAGTCAGTGGTGGACAAAGTACTCAATGCCAGTACTCAAGTCAAAGCATAGATACTCATGTTCAAATACTACTCCAATACAAGTGAAAGTTGTAAGTCAAATTTTTACTTAAGTTAAAGTACTGGAGTATTCTGAAAATACTCAAGTATTAAAAGTACATTTTCCCGTTGACCTTACAGAACGTAATGACTGAAACAATCTACAGAATGGACTGACCTGCTGATAGATCATGTAGAATAAAGAGTTTGAAAATATACTACAAAGCCCATGGAAATGCACACTGAAACACTAATGAACTAGAAAAGCACTCGGAGAGCGCAGACCTCCGCCAGTGACACAGTCCTCACCCATATTGTGATTTTTACCATAAATATTAGTCCTACCTTTATTTCATCTAAATATTTAGATTCCTTGACCATGAAAACATACCATTAGCAACTGGATTCATAATGATATCTTTTAGTTCAGTAGTTATTCACAAAAGTCAAATTTTTTGTCATGGCGGCCAGACAAAATTTCATCAAAAACCATCCATATCTTTTTGAGTTTTTTTGTTCACAGACGGACGAACAGACAGACAAACTTTCCCGAAAACATATCCTCCTTGGCAGAGGTAATCAACAAAAGGACAACCATTGCCATTTTCTTTTTTTTTGCTTAACTCCCCCCCTTCAGATATGGCCATGGGTGCTCTGGTGTGTTATTGTCGTCTTTATCTGCCATAGTAGCCATCATTACTGCCAAGATGAACCGTAACCACCAACGTTAGCTCAATCTTTACCTGCCCGATCGCAGTAGCGCATCTTCTTCTTCTTTGTTGTTTAATGGCGGTTGGCAAACCAACTCAAAAGAGCATTACCGCCACCAACTTGACTGGAGTGTGGAACAGGAAGCACGAAGTACAGATAACACCACTTGAACAAATCACATTTTAGAAGAGAAAATAAATTTAATCCGCTGACTTCATACCTGTACCTAAAAGTAACGAGTAACGAGGCCATTTATAGAAATGTAGTGGAGTTAAAAGTAGAATATTTGTCTTTTAAATGTAGTGAAGTAAAAGTCGTAAGTTCCAAAAAATAAAAATCAAGTACAGTACAGATACTCAAAAAATGTACTTAAGTACCGTACTCAAGTAAATCTACTTTGTTACTGTCCACCCTCGAAGCCAGTTTTGCCTGACAGCCTACACTAAACAGGATTTCCACTAGTTTGTTTAAAAAAGTTGCCACACAGTGCTCCGCTTGTTCGCTGCAATTGCGTCTCCGAGGTAACCTGAAGTGACGTGACACTGGCCGTGGCTGCAGTTCTTTTATATTAATGTGACATTGCACTCCATTCATCTATTATATATGCGGGTAACTGCACTAATGGGAACATTTAAGTGTATAGTTGGTTAAAGTTATTATCTAAAGCTTTCAGGCAACATTGTCATCCTT
The DNA here is from genome assembly GCA_036419115.1 of Scarus forsteni. Lineage (NCBI taxonomy): Eukaryota > Metazoa > Chordata > Actinopteri > Labriformes > Labridae > Scarus > Scarus forsteni. The sequence continues at coordinate 650,750 of JAZDUH010000026.1, read as the reverse complement.
AAAAATACTTTATATATCAGTGAGAAATGAACGAGAAGGACGAGGAGGAAAAAATAACGTGTACACGGTTATTGATTTTTCTAAACGGTTATGATTTGTTATTCGTGTATCCATTTAGACGAGTAAATGTTGACACCCCTAGGTGGGGTACACGCTGAACTGGTCGCCTGTCAATCACAGGGCCACATAGAGAGACAGACAACCCTTCACGCTCACAGTCATACCTAAGGGAGATTTAGAGTCACCAATTAACCTAATGAGCATGTTTTTGGTCTGTGGGAGCCGGAGTGCCTGGCGAGAACCCACACATGAACAGCAAGAACATGCAACTACACACACAAAGGCCCCTGTCTGACCCGGGGATCAAACTGGGAACCTTCTTGCTGTGTGGCACGTGCACTACCTGCTGCGCCACCGTGCCACTCACAATTTGTATTTTCTCCCTAAAGAAATCTCTTGTGCAGAAAAGAAAAGGCTGTGTTTACATGAGCTTAACTTTTGTGATTGTGAACAGGGTTACCCTTACTTTATGTTTGCCTATGTAAACATAGCATCCCAGTTTGGGGGATTTTCTAGAAAATCTGGTTTTACTTCCTGGAGAACTTCCACAGCAGGGGTCTCCAACCTGTAGAGCTTGATTTACAGGTAGACCTCTGAGACGTTTGTAGTCTGTTCTGTCCCCTTAGCCATGGCATAAAGTCATCTTTCAGGGTTGCAGGCCTGAGTCCATCCCAGCTGAGAGGAGTTCACCCTGAACCGCTCGCCAGCCAATCAGCCACATTGTACTTCCCTCTGAGCCACTGTGCCATCCTCAGTTTGTTTTAGGGCAAGCAAAATATTCCGATTATTAAAATTAAGTGTTTACTTAAATCGTTCCAGCGTTCCACTCCTCAGGTAATGAGTTTTTGCTTTTGTTGGGCCATTGAGTTTTATCTAAATATGATTTCATATCCCATGACTCCATTTCATTTCCCTTTTATTACGTTGACGGTGTAAAGATTTTGTCTGCTGGTCAAGTCAAACAGAGTAATTTAAAGCCACTGCCAGCTACTCTCAGTCCACCTGACCTTTACTGTAATTATGTATGCAGAGCTTCAACCCTTTCAAGAACAAATGAGATCAAGACATTTCCACTTCAGGACAACCTGGGCTGTCAGAATATTTAAATCAGTCAATCAAAGTGCCAGTTCTTAATAATTATTATCTCAAGGCACTTTACATTAAAGCAGGCTCACCCCATAATCTTCATTTAATAGATACAAATAAATAAATATATGTCCAGTATTTAAAATGAAAACAAAAAATCTAAATCCCACATTAATGGTAAACAAGTATTTTCATATCTAAATGTAGTTTTGCCAAGCCTTGGCTTTCAGGAAAGAATAAAGATATGACAGACACTCAGAGCAAACATTATTAACATATTTACGTTTGTCACCTCAGATGTTTGCTTGATCTTTGTGCCACTCTTGGAAACTGTTCTTGCCCAAACTGTCACAAAGCTCTATGTCACACCACTCACGTTTAATTTTTTTGACTGATAACTAGTTGGTCTCTTATCAACCTTTGGCTGTCATCACATGAAGAGAAGAAGAAGAAATTCACTGAAACAAAGTTTTCACTTACCCTATGGACCAAATAGAGGACCTAATAACACCACTGCCACACCAAGTTTTCATTATGAAAGTGTGATTGAAAAAATCACTCAATACAGATTTATCTCTGTGGATCCACAAATACTAAATTTCAGAAAAAGATGCTGCACTTAATGGCTGAATAAAATTTATTTTGGGGAATATATCTGACCTCAAAGATGCTATGAGGAGTTTCGTTATTACAAAAAAGTCTCACTTTTAGATATATGCCTGATGGAAATCCACACTTTAAGATGAGTTTTATAGCATCAAAATAGGTTAGCTATAAATGCTATTCCTTAGCTTTGCGATGGGGTTGGACAGGACTGGACTGAGCTGGATACTCAACCTCAGGAACAAGACAATTAAAACTAGAGCAAATGTATATTATTCAGACACGTCTTAGAGCACCAGGCTGTAAGTAGAGATATATAGCCGGCTACAAAACTACAATACGAAGTTTTCCAAAAATTGCTTGTTGTCACACATCAAAAACTACCGCTACGTAACTAGAAAGAGATACATTACCTCGTCACTTTGCATCCTGTAAGTTGTTGAAAAAAGAAGTTGTAAAGCAATTAGGGCTGCCACGATTAGTCGACTAGTCGTGACTAAGTCGACTATCAAAATGGTTGATGACTAATTTAATAGTCGACTAGTCATTTTGTTTTTTAGGTGTGTTTTCTCACAAAACTGCCGCTGTACCTCTGCTGTCTTGTCTGCCTATCTGTCCTGTTTCCTGGTTATCACACCTGCAGGAATCAAACCAACACACCCCGAAATACACTCATGCATGTAGCGCATGCACAACTACACAGGCACCAAAGTTGCTAGGTCTGCTCATAATAAGCGATTTGGGCCACCAGCTGCATGCTGGTGCAGTACGCTGCAGTTCATGCAAGAAGTGACTAGTCGACTAATCGCAAAATTAGTCGTTGACTAGTCGACTATCAAAATAGTCATTTGTGGCAGCCCTAAAAGCAATGCAGAGTTCTGAGGAAGGTCCGAGCTGCATTCATTAGCATCACAACAAACACACGCTTTGGCTTGGGTCACGTCTTTACGACAGTCGCCGCGCATGCTCATGGGTAGCAGAGTCTTTATGTCGCCGTGAATAGATTCTCCTTATCGCACCTTTAAGTCTTTATTTGAATAGAAGAAGAGTGAGCTTCAAAAAACAGTCATCCCCGTAAACATCTGTTGAACGGTTACAAATATATTATTGTCAGCCCCCTTACGTCTCACGGCTTAGACATTAACCATCAACCTCGAGGGTGGATGTGCTCTCTAGTTGAGTTTGGGCTATAAGATCTAGCTTTCCTTTAGTAGCATCATACAAAATCTTCAGTTGACAAGGACTCATGGCCACTGTCCTGAAGAAACCTGGTCACTGTGTCATGTGAATCCAAGCTTTCTAAAACCTCTCTGAAACAGTCTGTAAACCTCAAGAGCACCAGGATACTGGTCCTTACAGTGAATGCAGGGACACAAATCAGGTTTCACCATGTGTGTGATAATGCTGTGTCCTTCATACAATCAGAACAAGGACAGTGAAGTTCATGGAAACATCTAAATATTCCAGAGCAGAGGTCGCCAACTGTTTTGAGCCTGAGAGCTAGCATGATAAGGGGTGTTAAGGAAGGCTACTTGATTTAACTTTCTTGAGTAATAAAAATGTTATTATTAATTAAAAATTAATATTGCCGATCTGATAGGCCACAGATGACCATGTTTACTTTTGTACTTTTAATTATTCCCTACCATTTTTATCACAGATTATTACATTATGTAATATAAATAAACTTACATGCATCTTTATTTTTCTTTATCAGCATCAAACTTTGACCCCATGCAGTCAAAAGTAGATTAAATTTCTGCATTGGCAGCTTATGCTATTTTTTTTTTTAAAATGTCCCTCATTGGCTCCCTGTGGGCTACCAGGTGCTCACAGGCACCTTGTTGGTGACACTGTTCTACAGTAAAACCACACTTCACCCTTAGCAAAGAGCAGAACACTTGAAGTTGATTCATATGCTCGAGTTTAAGTATAGTAAGTATACAGCGGACCATGCACTTGTGGTGCACAAGAAAGTACACTAATTTAATACTTCTTTGAACTAAATTGGAACATTTTTAGGTTTATAAAAGTATACTTTAACTATACTTTTTTAAAGTCATTTAAGTTTACAAAAGTACACTTTAAAGTATACAACAAGTACTAGTTATATACTTCTAGTCCACATTTTAGTTTATTGAAGTATACTTTAGCTATACTCCAAGCTCTTATGAAAGGGATCAGACCTTGATCTTTAAGTCATGTTTCTCTGTTTATGTTTTTAAAGTACATAACAATGATGCAATTACAAACTTTTACATCTAGCACTGTATGATCTTGAACATGTGAGTTTACAACAGGGGCAGTGCCTCAAAGCAAATGGGAAAAACATTTTTATTCTGCTAAATTAAATGTAAGCACAATGACTTGACATTATTCTGTGCCTGGATTAAGATGTACACACATGGTAAAGATTGTTGGTACACTTGAGTAAGAAACAAAAACCCACATGGTCACTGAAACTGATGCAAGTAATAATAGATTTCAAAAAAATACTGAAAATCAACTAATGAAAATCAGACATTGCTTTTTAACTGTGGTTCAACAGAATTTTTTAAAAAATAATGAAACTAGCCTCAACAAAAATGGCGGTACCCTTTACTCATTGTTTTATTGCACAACCTTTTGAGGCAACCACTGCATTTCTGTATCTCTCAGTGAGACTTCTACACCTGTCCACAGGTATTTTGGTCCACTCCTCATGAGCAAACTGCTCCAGCTGTCTCAGGTTTGAAGGCTGTCTTCTCCATACTCCAATGTTTTGTTCCGAGCCATTCTTGGGTGTTTTTAGCTGTGTGTTTTGGCTCATTATCCTGTTGGAGGACCCATCACCTGTGACTGAGACCAAGCTTTCTGACACTGGGCAGCACATTTCACTCCAGAATGTCTTGATAATCCTTAGATTTCAATCTACCTGCACAGATTCAAGGCACCTTTTGCCAGATGCAGCAAAGCAGCCCCAGAACATAACTGAGCCTCCTCCATGTTTCATAGTAGGTACAGTGCTCCTTTCTTTATATGCTTCATTTTTGCATCTGTGAACATAGAGCTGATAAGACTTACCAAAAACCTCCGGTTTTGTCTCATCTGTCCAAAGGACATTCTCCCAGAAGCTTTGTGGCTCAATATGCATTTTAGCTCATTCCAGTCTTGCTTTTAAATAATTTGCGTTCAACAGTGATGTCCTCCATTCAGTCCACTTTGGCTCAAACAGTGATGGATGGTGTGATCTGACTCTGATGTACCTTGACCTTGGAGTTCTCCTCTAATCTCTTTGAAGTTGTTCTGGGCTCTTTGGTTTCCATTCGTATTCTCCGTCTCTTCAGTTTGTCATCAGTTTTCCTCCTACAGCCACGTTCAGGGAGGTTGGCTACAGTCCCGTGGACCTTAAACTTCTGAATAATCTGTACAGCTGTAGTCACAGGAACATCAAGCTGATTGGAGATGGTCTTATAGCCTTTACCTTTAACATGCTTGTCTGTAATTTTATCTCTAATCTCCTGAGACAGCTCTCTCCTTAGCTTTCTGTGGTCCATGTTCAGTGTGGTACACATCATGACACCAAACAGCACAGTGACCACTTTTCAGCCTTTAAATAGGCAGACTGACTGATTACAAGCTTGAAGACACTTATAATGCCAATTAAAGGGCACACCTTAGTTTAACATGTCTCTATGGTCAAATCATTTTCAATCTTTTCTAGAGGTACCATCATTTTTGTCCAGGCCAGTTTCATTAGTTTATTTATTTTTTAAAATAATTCTGTTGAACCACAATTAAAAAGCAATGTCTGATTTTCATGAGTTGATTTTTTTATTTATTTATTATTGCTTTTGTTAGTTTCAAGTTATTTCAGTGACCATATGACTTTATGTTTCTTTTAACGCAAGGGTACCAACAATCTTTGCCATGTGTGGACTAAATACTAGTACTTTGAGCCAGAAAGTATACTAAAGTACAAGTAGAAGTTTAAAGACGCTATGAGGAGTTTCTAAGTAATTACAAAACAGTCTCACTTTTAGATATATGCCTGATCGAAAAGCACTTTAAGATGAGTTTTATGGCATCAAAATAGGTTATCTATAAATGCTATTCCTTAGCTTCGCAGTCGGGTCGGACAGGGCTGGACTGGCCTGGATACTCAACTTCAGGAACAAGACAATTAAAACTAGAGCAAATTTATATTATTCAGACACCTCTTAGAGCACTGGCTGTAAGTAGCGACATATATATATATCTGGCTACAAAACTACAATACTAAGTTTTCCAAAAATGGCTTATTGTACACATCAAAAACTACCACTACGTAACTAGAAAGAGATACATTACCTCGTCGCTTTGCATCCTGTAAGTTGTTGAAAAAAGAAGTTGTAAAGCAATGCAGAGTTCTGAGGAAGGTCTGAGCTGCATTCATTAGCATCACAACAAACACAAGCTTTGGCTTTGGTCACATCTTTGTGACAGTCGCCGCGCGTGCTCATGGGTAGCAGAGTCTCCATGTCGCCGGAAATAGATTCTCCTCATAGCACCTTTAAGAATTAAAGTATACAGTTGCAATCAAAATGATTCAACCCCCATTGCAGATTAGGTATATTGGCAAAATTTACAAACTTCCAGCTGATTGCAATAAACAAATAAAACAAGAACTACTAACTAATAGTACCAGAGACTTCTTCAAATTCAAAACAAAATGCCACTTTTAATTACTGCACTCTTAACATTATACAACCCCCTGAATAGAATCCCTTGTAAGGCACAGATTTATATAAATGAATACAGATATCAGGTGTTGTCTTAAGCACAACAAGCTTTAACAATATCATGCTTGATAAAAATTGTAAATGCCCTGGCAGAGGGTTGTGCTCCCTGAGAACTCCTAATTACTGATGTTGGGAAGGTTACGGTTCGGCTGGTGTTTTATAGTTTGTGAACCGGGTAATTCAAAAACGGATCAGTGGATTTTAATAAAAAATTGCAGGAAATGTTGGCCACAACACAGGGAAGAAGTTTTTGATTTTTGGTGGTTATCCAAATATGGATGCTGGAATTTTTAAAGGATTTGTTACAGGGATGTAACGGTTACCGGTACAACAGTAAACCGCAGTAAAATTTCTGACTGTTAGTATTACTGTTTCCTGTTTTAATTATTACCTCCGCCAAGGAGGTCATGTTTTTGGGAGAGTTTGTCTGTCTGTCTATGAACAAAATAACTCAAAAAGTTATGGATGGATTTTGATGAAATTTTAGGAAATGTTCAGCATGGGAAAAAGAAGAACTGATTCAATTTTGGTGTTGATCCAGATCACCGTCTGGATCCGCCATGACGAAAAATGTGATTTTCATGAACAACTACTGAACTAAAACAGATATTATTATGAAACCAGTTGCTAATGGTGTGTTTTCATGGTCAAGGAATCTAAATATTTACATGACATAAAGTTAGGACTAATATTTATGGTAAAAATCACAATATGGCTGAGGACTGTGGTGCTGGCAGAAGTCTGCGCTCTCCGAGTGCTTTTCTAGTTGGTAAATGGAGATTGGTCACTACACTGTGTCAATAACTTACGGTGACGCTGCCCCTGGAAAAGCCAGAATTATGTGTCTGCTCATCAGTGAAGCAGCTGCGATCCCTCACATCCACAGTTTTCAATGTTTGGCCTCTGAGAGCGAAAGTTAAGGCTGTTTGCGCCCACTCTGAAAACCATAGTGGAGATTTTTTTCCTCTCAAAAAAGACTAAGTCTGATGTCAGAGTTTGGATTTTACAAGGATGCAGAGGGAACTGATTAAGGACGGTCACCCTGTCTAAAACACGTAGCTGTGGTAAAAAAAAAAGTTGTGTGTGATTAAAACTGCTCTAACTCCTCTAGTGAGTGAGCTGACTGAGCTGGGGAGAGTCAGGGTGAGAAGATTCAGTGAGCCGTACCTGAGTGGATTATAGGTGGATTTTCAGTATTTTCTGTGGAAATAATGTATAAATGTTGTAGAAAAGTATCATCCAGCCCATCCTCCTGTACTGCTCCACCTGTTTCTACACCATGCTCTCCATCACCAACCGGGCCAAACTCATAGGCATTACAAACACAGCAGCAAAAATCATTGGTCTACCCACTCCCAACCTCACAGAATTAAACAATAGGTCCATCTCTCGGTTAGCAAACACCATTGTACAGGATATAACCCACCCACTGAACCAATACATCATCCCACTACCCTCAGGGCGCAGGTGCAGAACAATCAAGTTTAGAAGGGCTCGCCTGGGGAAAAGCCTGATCCCCTCAGCCATAGCTGCCTTGAACAGCAGGCCCCGCTGATCTGTCCACAGCTCATATTGTATAGTATTGTATTTCCTTGTCCTGCACTGTTATGGCGACTGTATGATGTCCTCTGTTGTTGCTGTTGTCAGTTGAGGTGCAATGTTGTTGTTGTTGTCCCTCTGTAATGTACAGTCAGTGGGAATGAATTTCCCCCTTGGGGACCAGTAAATCTAAATCTAAATCTAAAAATAGCATTGGTATCATTCTGGAGTGTGTTCTTGTCATTCTTTTGCTGTTTATTCAGTGTTTTGTAATCAAACGTCTTTTTCCATCATAGTTCAAGTTTTATGAATTTCAGCAGTTGTAATTTGGAAATATTGGAGAGTAAATGTGGAGGAGATCTGCCAGGGAGAAGGGAGACCAGAGGAGAGTCATGAAGGGGGCTAACTGGACAGGAGCTGTCTCAGGGACTGTCATCAGTAAACACACGCCTGGACATGGTCTCCTATAAGAGCTGTAGCATGGAACAAAAAAAGTGTCAGTGTATTTAAAATAGTTTAAGTTTATTTTTGGTCGTCTTAAAACTTTAAACATGTTCATTTACAATTGTTTTTGAAGAGAAACCTGTTTACTGTTCAAATCAGGTTTCTTTTCTTGTAAGAACACACTATTTCAACATAATAATGATGCATACTTGCCAGTTGTTTACCTTTATTTCTCCTCAAAAAAGGGTGAAAAAATGTATTTACAGGACATTTCCTCACACATTTATAGACAAAAAAGACACAAATACTTCTTTAAATTAAAGGAGTTAAATGATTACAAGAGTGTGTTAAAGTACTGTAAGATAGATAGATACATAGATGTACTTTAGTGATCCAAAGCTGGGCAATTGTGGATGCAATTTTCATACCGTAACATTGTTAACTGTGTCGGATTTGGCAGTTTTCTCATGGCTTGCTTGACAGTTTTAGTTTAATAATAAACCAGTTTAGACCGCAGGCTCACATCAGCCTCGTCTCCCTGCTGTGGTGTAACCACTGGTGTCACTATAGATTCAGAGAGACACATGAGTCACCACCGGGGGAGGGGGGAGACGTGGCTACCTATGCAGCTGCGCTTACATGCATGCGCACTGGGAGAGATGGAGGATGGGGTCGTGATCGCTCGGTAACGCTCCTGATGTTTCCCCTGAGGTCGGAGAGGATGTTCGTCCTGATGAGATGGATGGATGACAAACCCGAGCTGAGGACTCTCTGCGGGTCTCTGCGATGATGCAAGAGGCAGGTAGGAGACGGACCAGCGCGTGTCCTTGTGTTTTTAGAGCTCGAGCAGGGCGCACTGTCATCACATCTAAGAGGGCAATCAACAGCTATCGCCATGGTAACTAATTACCCCGCCATGTTGGCTATTTTTACCACAGCAGTGGTTTCAGGCTGGTGTCGTGACAAACACTGGACCTGTTTTACCACCATGTCATCATCATAAAGTGGCTTTAACATCTGAACCACGTTCATGATCCATTCAGCCAAACTGCTGCCGCACTCCGTGTCACCTTCAGGTTTACTGGGATTTTACTGTGGGTCGTTCTGTTCCGAGCGGAAAAACTTGTTCATAAATCAATTTAGTAATTAAATATACTCCCACACGCTGGAGCACATGCTCTGCTGCCTTCAGGGACGGTCGGAATTGGGTAGATTTGGAAAGTGTCATGGCGTTGGAGGCATATTGAGGGTTAAAGCAATGTCATCCAGGCTAAATACAACAAACAACCCGGCCCTTTAAATTACGTCAGTGGGAAAAAAAATTATTTACTATCAGGCATTATATTAACGTGCTTTATAAAAACCTCGACAGCCACGTGTATGACAGAAAATAACAATAATTTTATAATATGACAATTGTTGGCTGTACAAGTGAGAAAGTCAAAGGAAGAATATTGTGTTTATTTTAGAGCATAATCTTTAGTTTTTCTTTATTTGTAGATGTTAGATCAATTAGATAGATTTAATCCAACGTACTGATGTTTAATCTTTCTAACAGATCTAAACACATTTTAGGTCACACCTACTCAGTCACACCTATTCACACAATCACTGTTGAAGGTTATTGTAAAATATCCATCAGTATCAGCCTTTAATACCCATTTACGTGCCACTGACCCAGCGTTTAAGTGTCTTGCCCAAGGACACATCGACATGTGAAGTCACAGTTGGGTTTGAATCCTACCAGCACACTACCAGACTAAGCCAATGTTTTACATTTTCAAAAACTATATCTGAATTATTCACATTATCTTGGACTTTGGAATTTTTTTTATGTTGCTGTTTCATGATAGAACAAGGGAAAGGACCGACATAGATGTTTTGCATTCTCATGAGAAAAAAAACATGAGTAAGCCTGAAGTTTGTAAACGCAAAAAAAAAAAGAATATCAATTTCTCTGAGTAAGAGATTTTTATTATAATTATTTCAGGAAATAATAAATAAAAAAATAAAAAATAAAACTCCCTTTTTCAGATCAGACAGACCTTAATTATTTAAAAATATGGACGTTAGATTACATTAAAACAATCTTTTTCTATCTTTTCAATATATAATGGTGTAACTCAGAATTACTGTTCTCTGTTTTCTGAGTTATTGGCATTATTATTATTCATTATATCTGAATATTTGAAACAAAAATAGGACAGTAGCATGTTTGTCAATTTCATGATAATTTTACCTTCATTATAGCATCCTACTTATTGTGGCATATGTTTTGTTTTTCTTTATTATCTACATAATTCTCTCTTAGTAAAGATTTTTTCCTACTCTTTAATTTCTTAAATTCATGATATCGTCTCTGAATTACTAGATGAACTTTGTGAAATAATAATTTAAATTTTTAACCCTCATGACTCATGAAAACAGCACAACACGCTTACGTAGAAACCTCCCTGTGAGGGCGGTAGTGTGATTTCCGGGGTTTCCTGAAGGCACCACACACCTCCTGTCAAGGAGAGAGGGCGGTCTGTCGGCGGCTGACCCGCTAACAGATGCCAGTGTGGAGGCTCCGTGCCGGCGGTGTTTCGGCAGCTCTGAGGGACCAAAGGTAAGTCCCCTAACCTGAAGCAGGTGTTTCGGACCTGGACTCTCTGTGGCTGCAGTGGTGGTGCGTTCAAAGGCGGCCGGAGCCGGCAGCGGGCAGGCGCAGTGAAGTTTGGGTGACTGGCTATCAGAGCCATGTGGACGCGCATTAGGGGGTCGGTGGTCGTGTGTTTGTGGTTTCAGCTCAGCTGGTCTGCGGTTTTTCGTGACCTCTGTGGTGTTGGTTAGAGAACAGACGTGTTTTCTTTCTGTCCGGAGAAGTTAAAGCACAGAGAGGCTGAAGCTCGTTAGCAGGGCTACGCCGGTGAGGCTAACAAACTAACTCCACATGACTGACTGACTGAAGCAGAGTGTTGTGTTCACGGTCCGCGCCAGACTCTGGACCTGTTTCCTGCCTAATCATCTGTTTCAGAGAAGAAAATAATATCATCGGTGTCATGGTGATTTATTTTACGTGACCCATGATTATTTTTATATTTTTAAGTTCTTGAATGAGAAATTTGTGTGATGCACGGTGCAGTGTTGGAGAAGGTTACTACGGTGGCCCTGAAGGCCAATGGGGATAAACATTTCAAAAAGCGCAAAGACATTTAACTGAACACAAAAAATTTCACAAAACACAAAAACATTTAACTGAACACAAAAAATTTCACAAAACACAGAAACATTTAACTGAACACAAAAAATTTCACAAAACACAACAACATTTAACTGAACACAAAAATTGCACAAAAAATATACATACATACATCACTGAACACAAATACATTTAAATGAGCACAACAACGTTTCATAAAACAAAAATACATTTCACTGAACACATACATTTAACTGAACACAACATTTCATAAAACAAAATAATTTCACTAAACACAACATTTGATATAACACAAAAACATTTCACTTAACACAAATACATTCAACTAAACACAACATTTCATAAAACACAAATACATTTCACTGAACACATACATTTAAATGAACACAACAACATTTGATAAAACAATCATTTCACTGAACACAACATTGCAGAAAACACATATACATTTAACTGAACACATTTGATAAAACAAATCATTTCACTGAACACAACATTTGATATAACACAAAAACATTTCACTGAACACAAATACAGTCAACTAAACACAACAAAATTTCATAAAACCCAAATACATTTCACTGAACACATACATTTAACTAAGCACAACATTTGATAAAACACAAAATCGTTTCAATGAACACAATATTGCAGAAAACACAAATACATTTCACTGAACACAAATAAATTTAACTGAACACATTTCATAAAACAAAATCATTTCACTGAACACAACAACATTTGATATAACACAAAACATTTTACTGAACACAACATTTAACCGAACACAACAACATTTCATAAAACACAAATACATTTCACTGAACACAAATACATTTAACTAAACACATTTGATAAAACGAAATCATTTCACTGAACAAAAGATTTCATAAAACACAAATGCAATTCACTGAACACAAATACATTCAACTGAACACATTTAATTTAACACAAAATCATTTCACTGAGCACAACAACATTTGATAAAACACAACATTTAACTGAACAACAACATTTCATTAAACACAATCATTTCACTGAATTCATTAACATTTGATAAAACAAAAACATTTCACTGAACACAAATACATTTAACTGAACACAACATTTCACTGAACACAGAAACATTTAACTGAACACAACAACATTTCGCTGAACACAAAAACGTTTCGTAAAACACAAAAACATTTCACTATACACAATACATTTAACTGAACACAACATTTTACTGAACACAGAAACATTTAATTGAACACAACAACATTTCACTGAACACAAAAACATTTCATAAAACACAAAAACATTTGACAAAACACAAAACCATTTCACAGAAAACTAACATTTCAAGGATCATGAAATGCATTTCAAGAAACCGAAAAGGGTGGGACCATGTCACCTGTCTCTGATTGACTTAACTGCAGCACATTAGGCACCACTCAAATATAATTTTGTGTTTACACAGAATAACTACTACATCACAGCCAGTGCAAAAATTCAAGCATTTTCCAGGAGGGAAGAGGAGCTTGTACTTCAACAAGGGACACACGTATGGTGTGACTCTAGAAATGCTCTCCACATATCAGGACATACAAATGTCTATTTGAACCCAAATCACACTTAAAGAAGCTCAGACTACAGAAAGCTCATACAGTGTATTTGTGTTTTGTGAAATGTTTTTGTGTTCTGTGAAATTTTCCTTTTTTCGAAATGTCTGTTTTTTAAATGTATTTGTGTTTTGTGAAAGGTTTTGTGTGTCTTAAATGTTTTTGTGTTTTGTGTAATTTGTATTTGTATGAAATGTTTTTGCGCTTTTTGAAATGTTTATTCCCATTGGCCTTCAGGGCCACCGTAGTTTACACCAGGATCCTAAGCAATGCTCAAACCTGATGAAGTTTAAAATAATGTGAAAAAAATGTAATTTTCAGTAGATATAAGGGTTAAACAGGAGGTACTGCACTATTTTTTTTTTTAATTTTTGTTTTGTTTACATTTTGTTTTTTGCGTTGTTAGATCAGTAAAATGTTTTTCTTTTGTAAAATATTGACATTAATTAACAGATGGAGAAAGGAGGAAACTTGATAAGTTTAAATTCCTCCCACTTCTTTTAGAGTATATTTTATAGAAGGGCTACACTGTCTTTTTTGAATATATTCAAAATACATAAGATTCAGTTTAGCTGACAACAAACTCTTTTGTCAGATTAATATGAAGGCATTGAAAGTAGGGCTGGAAAGTACAGACAGAAAATATCACCATTTTATTTCAGCAGAATGGCCATATTCTTCTTCAGATATGATTAACACTTTAATAAAACAAACTTTTTAAGGATGAAATCAAACTATTTGATAGTTTAAACTTCTACAAGAAACCAAACTGAAAATGTAAATATCATTATGTTTGGTTCATACTGGACAAACTCTGACGCGCCTTTATGGAAAGTTTGGGTTGTTTGGGCCGGTGTGAAAATTCACATGAAGTCTGGTGTGGACAAAAGATCCAAAATCTGGTCCAACAAAAACTGAGGATGAACCAGAGTTCACGTCCAAGTGTGTGTAATATAAGGCTGTCACTCTTTTCCCCAAAATCAATCTTAAATGGATTTCAAACAGACACACAAATAACTGAATATATTTGGTTAGTTAGAGAGAGAGTCTTTTCTTTTAATGTGTGCAGAATGTTTGCCTACATTGTGACGTACAGTTTTATAATGTACTTTGAAATGGTTTAGTCAGAGTGGTACAAAAATATCGTGGCTCGAGTTTGATCGTTAAATCCTGAAAACCATCTCCTGTAACCAGTGACTGCATATCCTTGGAAATGAATTTATCCATGATGGCTTTTCGAGTAAAGAGCCTTCTGACAAAAACACAGTCACACGGGGTTTAACACCGCTGCACAGCTTGGAAAAAAAGCTTATAGGCCACAAGTTTGTTGGAGGATGAGTTAGAAAGGTACTTTGCACATAATAACCAACATTTCGTCTACAAATAAAAACTAGACTAAAATGTCTGACAGACTTAATCCAATCAATAATAATAATAATACATTTTATTTATATAGCACTTTTCATATAACTCAAAGACACTTTACACACAAAAATAAGTAAATTAAAGCAGGTTAATAATTAACTAGAAAGAGAATAAAAACAGGGGCGAGAATCATTTACAAGTTAAAAGCAAGTCTGTACAAGTGTGTTTTGAGGAGGGTTTTGAATTTAGCGGGGTCAGTGCAGATCCGGATGTGCGTGGGGAGGGAGTTCCAAAGGGTGGGGGCGGCAGTGGAAAAAGCGCGGTCTCCCCAGGTCCGGTACTTGGTGCGGGGGGGTGGGGACAGGAGGTTGGTGTTGACAGAACGGGGGGTGCGAGGGGGGGTTGTGGGGGTGAAATCAATCAGAACTAATTTGGTCATGTAGGAAGTAGAGACAAGTGATGAATCTATCCAATCACAGCTACTTTGGTTGTGTTAAAGGTTGGATGAGTTCAGACGGACATCCAATCACAGCTGCCTTAGCTTGGTGGTGGTGGGATAAGTTGTGGAGCGATCCAATCAGAGCTGCTCTCTTTATGAATAGATATATTCATGTAGAGCAGGTTCACTGTTTGTTGTCAGTTCTGGTATTGTAACTGAGACGCTCTGCCAGGTAGCCTAAATAAAGGTGACTGCATTTCACACAAAGGAACATTTGTTTCTGTTCATTTAGACATTCAGACTTCAGTGTTTCCTCTAGGTTCATTGCCTTGGGGCGGCGGGTTCGGGGTTGCGGGGTGTCTGTCAATAATGCTCCATAATATCATAATTAAAGAGCATTTAGATCTGAATAAATAGTGAGCACTGTGGGCACACAAATACAACATTCTCAAAAGAATTTAAAATAAACTGCATAAAGTATAAAAAGTATTTTAAAAAAACAGGAAGAATGTAACATTTCATGTAACCATGTAAGCTCAGCAGGTGGAGAGAAGATGAATCATAAAGTTATAGCAAGTGACTGACAATGAGGAGAAACTACATGCTGAAAGTTGCCTACACTGCTCGCTGTGCTTCCCGTCTTAGTAAGGACAATTTGGCTTAAAAAATGCTGAGATTTTTGCTTGGGGAGATTGTTTGGTAAGCTTCAGGTCATCCATTAATGTTGGTTTAAATTGGGTTTTTTTATTATATTTTTTTACCGTTATGGTCGCTCCTTCATCCGCCGGCTGAGTGTGAGTGTGTGTGTATGTGTAGTGTGTGTGTCTTTATCATCCCCTTCACACAACGCGCCGCTTCCAGTCATTTCAAGGAGGGACAGGCGGCAGACAGCACGCGGTTTGGGCCGGCCGGGTAGCAGCGGTTGCCGCCGAAGAGCATGCACACAGATTTTGTCCTGCTGCTCAGAAACCAGCGTTTTGAACTTTCTGGCTGTAGTCGCCTGGCAGCAGCCAATCATATCGTACTATCGAAGAACTGGACGTGGGAAAGCATTTCTACTGAATTGTTTTTAGGGAAGGGAGTGTCATTGTAGTATGTCAGAGTGAGCATCTTCAGAGTAGACGATCTTTGTAGTGTTAACGCTGCTAAGGGGGAGCCCGGGGATTGGCTGAGGGTTACGGAAGTGTAGACTGAGAGAGAGAGCTGCTAACTGTATGACACGCTGTTTGAGTCTGTTAATAAAGAGAATTAATGATTCAGAAGTTATCGGCTCGTTCTATGACAGGGAGTGTTGTGATACACTTTTAGGTGGCCTCTGCTCTGACGTTCGCTGAATCACCGCTACGCCTCGCCCATGTGGCAGCAGCCTCAATAAAGACTGCATGTGGGGGGACTCCGCCTGCAGAGAGACAGTTTGGTTGCCGCGCGGCTTATCGGTGTTGCACAAGAGGAGCGAGGGAGGAGGCGTTTTTCAGAGCGGAGAGGAAAAATGCATTTTATTAAATGTAAGCAAACCATGGCGACACAACTATGGGCAAGATAGCTATCTGCCTCAGCACCCGCGACACCCGATTTAATGCAGGACTCTGATGTGAAGGCGGCGACATGATGCTGCGGTGGTGTATTTACAGTTTTTAAAAAAAATTGCAGGAGCGGCGGGAAGAATTTAGGAGCGGCGGCCCGCCGCTCCTAAATGAATGTAGAGGAAACACTGGACTTTACTAACATTCAATAAAGGGTTAGTAGATGTTTCAAACATGACTTCAGAAATTCAAAGAAACATAAAAAATGCCTTATCCTTTATATTTAATATTTTAGTGGTCTAAAATGTTGTGAAATTTCATTAACTATAGAACTAGACTAAAATTAAACCAATTTAGATGGCTGAATTATGACTAAAACTAAAAGATATTTTGAACAAAAAAGACTAACTTAAAGTAGATTTAAAAAGTTAACACTGGTTCACTGGCAACATTGTGCTCTATAACTATTCCTGAGAGCACTCCCACACAGTTAAAGAGACCATATTTGCATAAGCACAGGTTCATATATATTCTATTTGTATGACTGTTAGAGTATGTCCATAATCACTGAAGTCCAAAAAACCTTTTAGATCTCACATGGTCATTACTCCTGAAACAGCTGTATTCCCACTCTATCAAACAGACCATGTGTTGGAGCACCCATCATTTAAGGGCCTTCTTCTCCATCTAGAAATCTAGATGAAATGATGAAATGTACCACTCGTTACTGAAATCCCGACTTCCTGATACAACTGGAACACAGCATTAGTCTGCTCTGACTGGTTGACCAGTTCCCTCTGGGGTAATTGGTCAGCACCATGTTGACAGCGGCTCTACTGCCTGTTACATGGTCCGTGTTTTGCTCTGGACTTGCCTAATCTGATGGTGTGCTCCACCAGTAACCTGAAGGTCGCTGGCTTGAACCCAGCCCTGACTGTTACGGGTAGATTTGACCTGCAGTGTAAAGAACTACGCTAAACAAAAATATGAATAAACGAAACGTGTGGAAAAAAAAGTGTGAATGAATAAACAGAATGAAAGTATGCTGCAATACTTTTCTTGCCAATGGCATACCCCCTCATGTTTTGTGTCCTCTGTGGTGTATTGACAAGTGACAAAAGTCCACATTTTTTTTGGGGGGGGAGGGGCATTTATTGTGCCAACTGTACGGTGTGGCTGTGTACTGGTTGTGCTGACTGACCACCACACCGTCACATGGCATCAGACTCATGGATGGATTGTGCTCAATGGGACTGATCAACTGAATCTAGGACTCGTGATTTGAGCAGAGCAAAGCAACCTGTACATGAATAAATAATATTTTTGGGCGTGTTAAAGGAGACATATCATGCTGATGCATGATTTAATACTCACATATAATATAATAAATTTGAAAACAAGACCTTACACCCCCTTAATTTTCAAAAAATGAGATATTGTATTTTTTCTGATATCCTAGAACGAGATTTGATGCCTCTGAAAATAGGTCATCGCGAGATGTCCGCGAGATTTCAAACGTCGTGACGACACGAGGTACATTTCTTTTTATTGGAGTAATCTGATAAAACACTTCCTCCTCTGTGATGTCTGTTAGCCACAAAACCGTCACCGAGGAACACATCCACCCAGCAGGGGTATATAGGTCCCTAGCTCACATTCAGTCATAACCAGCTCTGGCCTGTAGGGGGACTCAATACGCGGTCGCTGCATTGAGCCTTCTGGAAAATACAGTAGAAGAAGAAGGACAGGCTGGCTCAGCCCCTGATAGACCTGACCAATCAGAGCACAAAGGGCTGTGACGTTGCGAGGTAACTTTAGGTCATCCTCAGATCCGAGCGTTTCAACGAGAGCTTGATAATGGCCTAAAATGAGGATATTGAGAACGCTATTGTGGGGCAATGAAGGAACTAAATGACTTGTACTGAGGGCAGAAATGCTTTACAGGCATCCTAGTCTGGCATAGTGAAAAGGAGAAACAAGCATGATATGTCCTCTTTAAGGGCCATTTTAACTTAACCTTTGGGTTTTGGGCTGGGGAAACGAGCCATTTCAGGCAGTTATTGGTGCTGTAACATGCACTACAGGAACAAAACAGTTAAGTCTGTCATCATAGAGGTTATGCATTGACGTCACAACTGGCTGTTCCACTCACTGAGTGTCAGAACGATGTTGGCGTAAAAACATACTGGCGTTAATTTTAATTTAATTTAATTTAAATTATTTGATTAGCACAGTGCACATCAATCAACAATTGCATAATACATGCCATAAATATGCCAGAATTAGCACAATAGCTTAATTTCATCCATTGTCCTAAGACCGGTGATCAGACAGAAAAAAAATAAAAATAATAACACTTTCCTAAAGACAGTAAACAGAAAACACACAGTTTTAACAAACAAGATCGACACAATGTGTAAACAACAGATAACTCACAATCTATCTGAAAACAGGAAACATCAGAGCTCTCAGTAACAGCATCAGCAGCAATGAAGGAGGAGATGAACTTCATGTCTGATTACATTACTGGTTTGTTTTCAACCAATGTTTAACTTTACTTTTAAATGTTAAATAGTTGTCACTGTCTCTGATCTGTGCTGATAATGTGTTCTATGAATGTGCCTAATAGACGTCACCTTCTGGCTGAACTCTGTCCTACGCCTTGGTATGTTGCAGTCTCCTCTAGTCTGTGCTCTGGTATTCATGCTGGTATCCTTTTTCTGAATAAAATCATTTAATGGTGGGGGAGCAAGTCTGTTCGATACCTTACAAATAAGACAAGCAGAGTAAATTTGGTAAGAGTCAAAATTTAAAATATAATACTTACTAGTGATATTACAGTAATGGAAATGAAATGGATCCTGTCAAGGATTTTTACTGCCTTCTTAAAGTGCTGTTTGAAGTCATTTTCTAAAGACCTTATTAGCTTCGATCATGTTTTGAAAATAGAGCTGGGCAAAAAATTGATTAAATCGATTAATTCAAATTATTTTCTGTAGAAGATTAAAAAAATTAAAAATCTAGATTTTTTTTCTTGCCTTAGTCCAATTGTAAGTAGTTGCAATTTTTGAAAAAAAAAAAAACAATTTTTCATGATGGTTGGCCTTGTAGGGTTTGCACAAGCACTTTTATAGGCTTGTATTTGTTATTTAAGTAAATTAAATATTGATCAGAGAGTTTCATGCTAATACTGTAAAAATACCTCAGCCTTTTAGTGTTTATGTAGACAAACTACGTTTGAACTACATAATCAACCTTTTATGACCCAGACTTTGACTTTAAGAGGGAAACATTTAGACAACATGAAGGCAAAACTTGATTTGTTTCATTTTTATGTCACTGGGAGTTTGGTTGCTTTTAGGGAGGAAAAAATCAATTAAAGTCGTAAATCGAGTGTTGTGGAAAATAATCGGGGATTTTATTTCTAGGCCATATCGCCCTAACCTGACAAGCCAGATGGACAGCTCCATATATCTGCCACAGAAATATTTCACTAGTCCATCTGGGTAGGGACCCTTTTAATTTGTTTACAGGGGCAGAACATTTGAAAAAAAAAACACAAGCTTGTGATTGGATAATCGTTCTGCTCGTCACATTCATCACAGACCAATCCACATCAAGCAGGGTTGCCTCATTTAATGTAGCAATGTTTTGATTGAATTTGTCATAATTTTTTTTCTTTTATATATTCATTTTATTTTATTATTTTGTTTATATTGGTTGCTGATGCTGCTCAGTGATTTTTGAAGACTGTACGATGCAAAATGTGCCTGTTTGTTACTTGAAATGGCTGAATAAAGAATTGGGAAAAAAAAATAGCATACTTTTTTGTTAGCTGTTGTTAGCTGTTAGCGGCTAACTTAGCTGCTAACAGCTAACACCAGCTAATGACTGTTAGCTGTTAGCCGCTAACTTAGCCGCTAACAGCTAACAACAGTAAATGACCGTTAGCCGCTAACTTAGCTGCTAACAGCTAACGGCCTTATACTATTGTCTTACACTAAATTGTACCACACAGATGATTCATTTAACTCTTATATGTGACATGAACCTCGTCAAAGACAATCCCTACAAGTAAACTTCTGAGGAGGGCAGATTTCGCCAAGTTTTACTAAGTATCTATGAGGACAATAGGCTAATCGGTATCTCCGTTCTCGACTTCCAGTTTTTAGTTTCCGGTTGTCGTCACGTCTGTGTTCTGCAGCTCCCGCCTCTCTTCCCTGATTGGGCCGTTAAAATTTTAGCCGAGACTGCCGAGTGAATCCATTGGTCAACGGAGCGCTACAAGATGGGATCTGCAGGATTTCAGGAACTGAATCAGGCAGGCCCATCTGCTATGCAAGGTTAATATGGCCCAGCCCTATTTGAAAATATAAAGCATGTAGATTCTTGTTGGATTGATGTTTAAAGATGACAAAATTAAACTTTTGAAGCCATACAGTTTTGTTTCTATTGCTTTATTAATAAGCCTGTCGGGGCATGCCTTGTTGGCATCCATTTGTTTACTCCTGTTGATATTTAATGTGACACACAAACAGATTAAATACTTGAATTGTATAAAAACGATAACTGGCCAAATGGAAGTCATAGTGATGTAATTATTTCATCAATTTGTGTTAAATCTGTGGATTTAACTTGTTTAAAGTTATTTCCAAAACAGCGGTTGTACTCAGACTTCTCTGGATTTTGAAAGCATGAAAGAAATTACGTGTTGACCTCAGTGCCTCATCATTTTAGAAACTGGTGTTGCATTTCATGACAAAAATAGCAAATAAAGTAGACGACAGAAGAAGTGGGATCACATTCATATTTCACCAACATCAGCCGAGGCTCTTTACTGATGAGTTTTATCAAATATTAAAAACAAAAACCTTGAAACTGTTCAGCTGAATTAAAGTTTTTGACTGTCTACTCCCCTCTGATTACTACTGCCACTCAGTGACGTTCAGTGTGCAGTATATTTTTAATTTATTTTATTCCTCTTGATCCTTAAATGTATTTATTATTCTAAATAAATGTTGATTCTTTTGCACCAATTTACCAAATGTACTACAAGTTCTGAAGTTGTAACTTCCTTTTTTTAAATTCTTTCAGACATTTATTTTATTCTGATGTCTAAACCTGATATTTCTGTGGCTATACTAAATCTAAGAGCACCTGGAACAGCTGAATTTCCCCTTAAGGACTGATAAAGTTTCTGATTCTGGTTGTGATAGTTTGAAATTCAGTATGTTTCTTTGTCTCGGGTTTAAAGGGTAAAAGATTTTATGGTTAGCCAAGCTTTTCTCTACCATCAGAACACAGTGAATTCTGCCTGAAGGTTTGTGGAATCTGCAGATGTAAACAGCCTCACTATGGTTGTGACAAATAACAGTGCAATAAAGAGTGAGGACTGTTTAACAGGACGTCCTGATGGGCTTCAATATTCCTTCTGTCTGTTAAATGATCATAAAGCCTTATCCTCACTCCTGGTCCACAGTTTTGAAAGTTCTCGTGCTCGTCTTGGTAACAAATGCTGGACGGTGTTTAAGAGTCTGTTGTGTTTGTATTTATTTCCTCTCGAGGCCAGGGTTCAGCTCCAGGTTTAATGATTACTCACATTATTGGCCTTTTCGGTTGCTGCGATACATGCCGAGCAGAGGCCCATGGGAGCTCAAATTCCTGTGGTGACGAGGGAACCTGTTAACACCTGGAGGGCTTGAAGTTATATGAATATGCTTATGAATATTCATGACTCCAGGCTAACTGGGAATGTTTTTGTTTTTCTCCCGTTATTCTTTAGCACACTGGATTTATATTTAACAGCTCTTTTGGAGTATAATGATCTGATGTTTGATCGAAAGTGCTGCCAGTGGCAAAAGATGAAGTTTATGTCTTTTTGGTTTTATTAACATGTTTTGTTCCTGATCATTAAAAGCCATCATTAAAATTTTTAAGGCATTCTTAACCAAAAAGAACATCCTCTTTGCATTTTAAAGTTAACTTTGGACTGATTTTCTGATTTGAGTCCATATGTTACAGCAGAAAGCAATAAACTTCAATTTCTTAAGAGTATTTAACTGTAATTGGAAGGTCAAGATCTTTAAAATAAAATAAATTAAACAATATAACAAATTTAACAAACAAAAAAAGAGAAAAAAAAACAAGGAAAATGAAATGGACTCTCTGCATGTAAATAAAAATAATTATACTTATTAAAACCAAAATCTTCCCACACTGGGGCTGTGGCATTTGGCGTAAGAACCACAGCTTTCATACTAGAGCTGCAACTATCGAGTATTTTTGGAATCGAGTACTCTGTCAATTATTTCTTCGAGTACTCGAGTACTCTAACAAAATATACTTTTTTGTTTTTAAACAAATAAATCAATTGTATACAATGCAACATGTTAGGGCTTTCAAAATGAGCAACCAAATGCTGTTTATTCCTCAGAAAAGGGGTTTTCATTTTAACAACTTTCAAAGTTTAAATCAGTACCGGCTTAAAACAAAGCCAATACAATACTGATTTACAAAGCAGTAATATAATTCTGCAATTAACACACAAGTGTGTTCTGGAGGGCATTGTGTAGCTTGGATTGAAATCCTTGATCATGTTCTTAAATCCTGTGTCCTCCACCATGGAAAGAGGACGCATGTCTGTGATGAGCAAATTTAAAATGCTGTAATAGTAATAGTTGCAGCCCTAACAACGTGCTATCATGCTAAGCTACGTGCTAAGCTCACTCAGTTTGACATCAGACACACTGCACTGTGTTTTCTTTTCATCCCTTCTTGTAGTGACCACACACTTGGGACACTCTCTGCCATTTCTTCTGTGGACTCTCTCCTTTCTGTCCCTCTCTTTTCTCTTCCTTCATGATTTTACAAGCCGCGCAGCAGCGGAGGTAGCAGGCGCATTGTGCCACAGAAATGACCGTCTGTGTCAAACCGTGCACTGTTTAGTAGTCCAGATATATATTTATATGTATAATTATATATTAAACGAGGCTTCGAGGCACAAAATTTAATTCGAGGATATTTTGTACTCGAGTACTCGCGAATATTCGAGGAATTGTTTCAGCTCTATTTCATACCATCATTAATATTAGTATTTGTTTCCTTGCTACTCCTCATGACGCTCACTTCAGCTCTCTCTGTGTGTACGCGCGAGTGGCCCTGCCTCCCCCCAAAGATTGCATGAGTGACAGATGCTCACCCCACTAAAATCTGCTAAATCTGCTACAGAACTGATGCACCCCTGTGATAAGAAAGATGGACAGAGTGAGCCATCTTCATATTCAGCCTCTTTGGTAGAAAGAGAGGAGGAAAACAAACATGCATGAACGTGTCAGTTTATCAAGGCCGGTGTTGAGGAAAAATTCTCAGAGTCCAGTTCAGGGTTTGCTGTGGTGATGTGAGTTTATTAAGCATGCCGGCAAGCTGGTGGACTGACAGACAGAGTGCAGGTCTGTGTCTGTGAGCCGACCCTGACTGCAGGCAGAGTAGGGTTTTAAGTACAGTAGAGGAGGGGACTGTGACTTTGGCCAGACATCCTAAGTCAATCAGACATGTTAAATCAATCAAGACAGGAGACAGACATTTGAGTGTATTAAGCCATTGTGAAGCCTTAGACAGAAGGTGGTCAAGCATTTCCTTAGCCAGTATGCATAGAAAGTCCTTTGATCAAAGGTGCCAGGATGTGTGGGGTCAGTCTGGGCCTCGGGTGTTAGGAGGTCTATTGTTAGGTAAAGGACCCATGGGATGTATAGTCACCAGGCTACAGACAATTTGCATTACAAGGCAACAATTGAACATTTTCTCTATCAATCCACCCTTTTTTTTTTTTTTTTTTTTTTAAAGGTGAAACAATTGCACATGTCTTGTGAAAAAAACAGCTCAATTATTAACATCAAGTTAAATTTCAAACAAAAAGTCTGGAATTTCATCTTCTTGAGGAGTTGGAACAGTTACATTGGAATACATCACTGTAATGGGTGACGAATTGAGTAGCGATTTACACATTAACTTAAGGCACATTATAAGAAGACTTATGGCAATCAATATCCCAAAACCAGTTCAAGGACTAAGTAACCCACTCCTCCTAATTTTCTTTACTCCAATCAAAAAGACCAGAAGGAGCAGAACAATGCAACATTTTGGCAATGTCAGAGAGATTATCAGTTATTTCTTCTAAAGTAGCATTATGGTAAGGTATAAAAGTACAACATTCAGTTCCAATCACCGCACAAGTTCCTCCTTGAGAAGCCAACAGATAATCGAGAGAAGCACGGTTTTGGAAAGCCATCAGTCTGACCCCTGTCGTTTCTTGATAGCATGGACATGCCTTTTGCAGCTGAGTTTGCTAGATCCTCAACGGCATGTGAAAGGTCCCTGATTTGATCTAAGGCTGACATTACTTCATAGCTCGGGATGAGAGCACCAAACACTCTAAAGGTGTTTCTGTGTGGGTGAATAAGTCTCTTTTGACAATGTGTACACTTGGTGGTGCAGCAATGACCCTCATAGCTGGTATCACATGACCCAAACCACATATTCCAGACCAGTTAGTTGGTAAAAATTCATATGCTTTCATATCACATATCCAATAAAACCCCTGGTGATCGTGGTAATGTTTTAAAATGTTCAGTGGAAGAAGATGAGGGATGATGGCCACTGGTAGTGCCATTGAAACTGTCCACTTTTGATGAGTCATAAGTAACATTACAGTCTGAATCTTCAAGGTAAAGTTGTCCTTTAACACACCATTTCAGTGTTTTTTGGGACCATGGTGAGTGTGAGGGGTCAGGTGTGTAAGAAAAAGGGGGCTGGGGGGGGGGGCATGGAGGTAGACAGTTCCTGGAGGTAGAGTTTGTGGTGGGCATTGCACATGTGCTTCTGTGCCCCTGGTGCCAGTTCTGCTGCTCCAATGAGGTGTTGGATGTCGTACAACTGTCTCTTGGACTCTGGTGCCTGTTTTGCTGCTCCGATGTCTGCTACTTGGCCTCGGTGTCCGATGTGGTGGTGGTCATTGCTCGTCTGCTACTGCGCCTTGGTGTCCGATGTGGTGGTGGTCATTGCTCGGCTTCTACTGGACCTTGGTGCCTGTTCTGTTGCTCTGCTGAAGAGGTGGTCATCGCCCGGCCTGCTTCTGGGTCTCCGGTGCCTGTTCTGCTGCTCCGCTGAGCTGGTGGTCATCGCCCGCCTGCTTCTGGGTCTCTGGTGCCTGTTCTGTTGCTCCGCTGAGGTGGTGGTCATCGCCCGCCTGCTTCTGGGTCTCCGGTGCCTGTTCTGTTGCTCCGCTGAGGTGGTGGTCATCGCTGCCTGCTTCTGGGTTGATGAAGGTCAGGACCCACGAGGTGAAGAGGGGTGCTGCTGGTTTCTGCTGCATGATGCTGCTGTCTGCTGTGGTTTGGACCAGTGTGGTGCCAAGGTGTTCTTTCCGTAGATCTCCTTTATGCAGACCCAGTCACCTGGTTGGATGTCGTGGCACGGTTTGTCACTAGGGGGAGACTGGACAGCTTTCACATGACTGTGGACGAGTTGAACAGCAGAGGTTTAAGCAGAACAGAATGTCATAAGGGATTCATCCGTTGCAAGTGCACAGTTCTTCCCTGGTTTTGTTGGTGGTAGATCAATCAATGTTCACAGAATGTTCGGACATAGGAGGAAAATCCAGGAGCATACCAGTCTTTCAGCACTATTTCACACATACCTCCCTTGCTTGCATGTGCTAACTCATGTGACATGAGGGCTAGCCATGGGAACAGAGAAGTGGGGGCCACAACACGGCCGTCATTGTGGTCCCACAAGTTATTTACATAAATACATCCATGGGGAAAGCCACAACTTATGCTCCTTCACATCAGCAGCCTGTTGTAGTAAGGCCACATCATCAGAAGAGGCAATGTTGCTGGCTTGAAAAGCTTTACATGGACAGTTTAACCAAATTTTGCGGTTGCTTTGGCTGCATGGTCAGCAAAAGCATTGCCATTCTAAACAGAATCAATGGATCTAGTATGAGCCTCACATTTAACAACAACAATGGATGAAGGTACTGTATTGCATCAAAAAGTTGTCCAATTAAATTATCCTGTTTTACAGGTGTTTCTGAAGAGGTTATGAATCCTCGATTTGTCCAAAGCAAACCAAGATCATGTACACAACCAAAAGTAAATCAGGAATTTGGGAAAATCGAATAGTTTTACCTTTTGTGAGATGACAGGCTCTCATCACTGTGTGCAGTTCAACTACTTGGGCGGAGCTCGAGGTGGCAGGGCAGAGCTTTCAACAACTGAAAAGTTATCACATATTGCATACCCTGCATACGGCACTCCATTTTTTCTATATGCAGAACCATCAGTGTAAAAGACAAGTTCACAGTTGGGCAGAGGAGTTTCGAAGAGATCAGGACGAGGTTTGGATGAAAGGGAGGTAACAACTAAACAATCATGTGAGTCACCGTCTTCTTGTGTGGGTAAAAGAGTTGCAGGATTAAGAACAGAGCATCTTTTCAGAGTGATGTGAGGAGCAGTTAGTGTTAATACATATTTAGCCTCCCTAGTCCCTGTTATATGTTTGTGTGCTTCCCTGGTAATCAAAGTGAGCACATCATGTGGTAACATGACTGTGAGTTGGGACCCCAAAACAATGTCAGCTGATTTGTCAATTGCAAGTGCAGCTGCAGCAACTACTTTTAGACAGGGTGGAAAACCTCTCTCTACAGGGTCTAGTTTTGAGGAGAAATATGCAACAGGTCTGTTAGCAGAGTTATGGCGCTGAGTTAGAACGGATTGTGCAAATCCTAATCTTTCATGTACAAAAAGTATGAAACATTGGCTATAGTCAGGAAGACCTAATGCAGGGGCTGCCGCTAATGCCTGTTTCAAGTTGTTAAATGACTCGTTGGCTTGATCGGACCAGGTAAGGGGTTCAGTACAAGTTGATGGTTTGGACATTTCAAGGAGGGGAGCTGTCAGAAAAGCATAATCTATTATCCACTGTCTGCAATAACCTGTCATTCCTAGAAATGTTTTCATTTGTGACATTTTTGTGGGTTTTGGGATTTCAAGTATGGATTTTACTCTAGCAGGAGTCAACATTCTTGTTGAACCACACAATGTGTGTCCTAAGTATTAGACTTCGGTTTGACACAATTGAGCCTTTTCTCTATGTAGTTTTGTGACCTTTGAGGGCTAAAGCCTGGAGAAGGACAACTGTATCAGTTTAGCAAGTGATGGCTGATGGGGATGCTAATAGTAAGTCATCTATTTGTTGTATAAACTCTAAAACGCCAATTGTATCATATTTGATAAGTACTTTTATAATACCTCTATCTACTCAATATGATCAACAAATTAAAAAGCATCTGAATATAATCAGATAAATGATTAAAAAATAATACATGTCCTCGAATGGATTATCAGCTGCAAAAAAAACACCTAATGTATCAAATGAGATATGAAAAATCTATATGTTGAATTTTATGGACATTTTGATTTTTGTAGGATTTAGCAGAAAGGGAAATAAAATTTAATCTCCCAAAAAGAATAGAATTCTCTGGCTATAATCTATGGTATTGGGTCTTATAGGGTTGAAGTAGAATCTCCTGGAAATGAAAAGATCTTTGAGATCTTTACATCGTGTATGCATAAATATTATCAGGGATTCAGCGTAACCTTGGGGCAACCTGATATCTATGTAAAGTGGACATGCATTTACAAAGAAAACCCATGCTGGGTCAAGTAGCATCAGATACTGGCTAATACATGGAACTTGTAAAACATTTGTTTCTGTTTTAATTTGGTAAATGTCCGGACAGCTCTATAGCTTTTGTTATGGGATTGGTTGGCCTACTGTAAGGTTATCTAATCAGGTGCCGTACGCAGGGTAAATTTGGACTACATGTTTCCATATAGAAATATGGAGTTAATCGCTTTGTAAATTGGCTTACCATGATAAAAGCATTTCACACATCCTTCTGTCTAAGAGGTGTGAGGAAGTTTTCCTGAACCATGATGTTTTTCCCAATTGCCATTGCGCTGCCACTGCCTGTTCCTCTGCTAGCTCCGCCTGTGTAGTGAAAAAAGAAACAAACTTACAGAGAAATTAGTCTTTTGACCAAGTTTTTTTTTTTTTTTTTTTTTTTGAACAAACAGTATTTTGAGCACCTAAAATGCTTCCCTTTACCAGAAAGAAAACTCAAAATATCGAGACATATAGGACATGTTTCACAAGAGAAAATGTGAAACAAACATGACACAAAGCAACATAAAAGACAGAAACAAACATGATCCAAAAGCAACAGAAAACATACATCCCTAGGTATTAACCACATAAAACAAAACAAAAGAAAAGAAAAAAAAACAAAAGACAGGATAAAAAATCCCGTCATAAACACCAGTTGGGTTTTGATCAGGTCCTGAACAGTGCTTCCGGAAGACTTGAAAAGAAAAAAATAAAATTAAGTTGCCTTAAATAAAGATACCTGCTACTAGTTCTCTGCAGGTACTTAACTTGGTGCACTATTTCGCTGTTAGTAAAATCCATTCAAAAATTACTGAGCTGGTTTAAACTCTGTTGTGTTTAAATCATCCAGTTTTTCTTTTTAACTGAACTAATTTTAACTCTGTTGTATTCTGTTTTGAAATTACTGAGCTAGTTTTGACTCTGCGTTGTGTTTAATTCTTTTTTTTTTTTTTTTTAACTAAGCTAATCTTAACTCTGCGTTGTGTTTTAACTTTTTTTTTTTTTTTTTAAGTTAGATTCTCTTAGACCTAGGCTTAGCTCTGCACAGTTCTTTGTTTTGCTTTTTTTTTTTTTTTTTTTTTTTTTTAACTTTTACTATTTTTATATTTTTTGTGTTGCAACATTTCTTAAAACCCTATTGGTACCACAAGTGACATGTACTTAACAGGACCGTTAAACCTTTCCCATACCTTCCACTAAAGTCCTTTCAAAATTGCAATCTTTGAGATCCCTCCAAACCAGCCCTCATGCCTACTTACTTTTGCCCACAATTCACTTACCAATTCCTTCAACTATCATTCTACTTAGAGGATGTAAGACATTATTTGAAAGTTTGGAGAACAAATCAAATCTTTACAAAATGAATTACACTACTAAGTATTTTGAGAGAAAAATATTCCCTAGGAGAAGATTTTCTTTCTCTATTTCTTCCTACCAGTCCTGCCTAGGCCTATAACTCAGTGTTCCAAACACTATTACTCTAAACACAAGACTTCTGCTTGTTTCGGCCATTCCCAAATGGCTCAACCCAGTGTTCCAAACACTATTACTCTAAACACAAGACTTCTACTTGTTTGTTTCGGCCATTTCCAAATGGCTCCCTCTGAAAAAAAAAAATCTGAAAATTTCTCAACCCTTCTGTCACAACCACACAGCAAACTTACTTGAAATTAGAATGGCGTCAACTTCTTTGGGACTCCAGTTCCACAGACCTCCAACAACACACAGTAACAGGAATTGGGTTTTCAAAAGGATCCCTTACCTCTTTGAAAAATTTGGATTTGAAGTTACTGGTGTGTCCTTGATCTGGAAGAAGGAGTCTCCGCGGAAGTATGTTGCCATCCGGGCCACGGCACCAAATTGTTGAGGAAAAATTCTCAGAGTCCAGTTCAGGGTTTGCTGTGGTGATGTGAGTTTATTAAGCATGCCGGCAAGCTGGTGGACTGACAGACAGAGTGCAGGTCTGTGTCTGTGAGCCGACCCTGACTGCAGGCAGAGTAGGGTTTTAAGTACAGTAGAGGAGGGGACTGTGACTTTGGCCAGACATCCTAAGTCAATCAGACATGTTAAATCAATCAAGACAGGAGACAGACATTTGAGTGTATTAAGCCATTGTGAAGCCTTAGACAGAAGGTGGCCGTTACTTCCTTAGCCAGTATGCATAGAAAGTCCTTTGATCAAAGGTGCCAGGATGTGTGGGGTCAGTCTGGGCCTCGGGTGTTAGGAGGTCTATTGTTAGGTAAAGGACCCATGGGATGTATAGTCACCAGGCTACAGACAATTTGCATTACAAGGCAACAATTGAACATTTTCTCTATCACCGGCAAACTTACCTAATTGATTTTTTGATTATCGTGACAGGCTTAACTCTGCCTCATGCCCAATGTTGCTGGGATAGGCAGTATAGATGATGGATGGATGAATGAATGGATGGATGGATGGATGTTTAGTAAAGCAGTTGGTTGTCCCATTATTGCCAGGATCAGTCTAAATAATGTTTCTGTCTGTAATGATGATCATTTTCAAATTGTTTCTCAAACTTTCTGTATATAGTGTTGGGTTGTGCTTTTTTGTACCTATTGTTATTCTTTTTTTCCTTCTGCTTAGTTCAATTTTGCTCTTTTTCTTCCTTTTTTTCTAGTTCATTTTATGCCTCCTGACTTTTTATTTTTATTCTAATTACATATTGATTGTTTTACACCAATTTACCATGTCAAAGTCCTTGTATGTTTAAAAAATACTTGGCAATAAATACTAAATCTGATTTGTATGATCATAGAGCTGTAAAATAGGAATGCACAATATCATTGGTCAGGGCAGGGCGATATTACCTAATCTTAGTTTCATGATAAATTGAAGCTTTTACCTTGATTATGAATAATGACAAATTATTTTATGCTAGGCTGTTTTTTTTATGAAGAAATAGGTAGTCCCCCGCACAGGATCCAAAATGTGCCCAAACAACGGAGACAGCATTTTCTTGGCTACAAGGTCCTTTTATACAGTACTGGCCAAAAGTTTGGACACCTCTTATCTTTCAATGCGTTTTCTTTATTTTCATCACTATTTACATTGTAGATTCTCACTGAAGGTATCAAAACTATGAATAAACACATGTGGAATTATGTTCTTCACAAAAAAGTGTGAAATAAGTAGTACTCACAGCTGATGTTGATCGGGGTATAGGTAGTTCCTTTGATATTCTCCACATGGCTCTCAAGTCTCCCGTTTTGGCCATGAAACTACCATATTTTACGTATTTTATCCTCTTTCCCGACGCCCTCCTGTATCAGTATTCTCCCGTAAATCTCCCGTGTGACAATATAACAATAAAAACATTCCTCTGCCTCTTCAAACTGAGCTCTGTCTCTAGCCTGAATGGGCCAATAATGCTTCAAAGTGATGGATGCCAACTGCCATAAAATTGAAGAAGAAGAAGAAAAAGCCTCGTCAGAACGTCCACCTGCAGTAGCCTGGGTGGCAGCTGTCGCGAGATTAGAGCAGCAGAACAAACTTAGAAAAACAAAGAGTTTATTTTAGATTTCTTGTACATCGGTCTTAAAATGTGAGGGATACTGGAGCTTGGTTGGGGTTGTGGGACGGCTCACGACGGGCTTCCCTTATTTTCAAAGACAAAACTTGAAAGGTAAGCATTCTCTCGCAGACCCTGATACGTATGAGCTCGGCTACACGCACCGAGTCTGTGCACGCCAGGAAAATGCACGTGCAGTAGGCGGGCAGAATGGCAATGGGATTTGATTGGTTTAAAGGTCCAGTGTGTAGTTTTTAGCGACGAAGCCCTGAGCTACGGTGGCCCTCCAAGCACTAAAAGCGTTTTTCAACATGGCGTCGTCAACGAGTGTTTCCAGCTACCAAGCTATCAAATATCTCTTTTGATTCACCACATTTGAAAGTTCAGAGAGCATTTTAGGCGAGAGAGTCACCACGTAGAATACCAAAATGTGGTCATTTGAGCCATAAAACGCACGGATACAAATTTCATTTCGGTATTTCGGACATTTTGTTAAGCGGGCCATTATGCTATCGAAGAAACTTCCGGTCGGCTCCAAAACAAGAGCGCAATTTACAAAAGCGTTGAAGAACTAACAGGAGATAATGAAGAAAGCTTTTATTTTGAAAATAGGAAGTTTGCTAGTAGCTGATTTTTTTAGCTGAATGCCGTCTCAAGACGACTTGACATGTATGATATGATGATGATTCTGATATTGTTACGACCTGAGGCTGTTTTTAATTTGAGTCCGTTTTTCCAGTATTTTGTCTGATGACTTTCATTTTGAAGCCTGAGGCCGTATTATCTGATGGAGGTTTTATTGAGGGGGTTTTTCTGATGCCGTTTGGTCTGAGAAATGACACAGAGGTTTTCCTGAGACCGAAGTATCCTAAAAAGTACACCTTACCAATGTGTACATGTGCTACTAAATAACAAATTAGGAGCAAACAATAAAATTAAGGAGTACGGTGAAAATCTTTATCTTTGTCTCATCAACAGCGTTATATAGCTTAGTTATCAGCCTATGTTTTCTGTCCACAGAAAATGGCTTGTGGCCGTGAAATAAGCCTCTCATAGCAGATACATTCTCTGCTCTTACTCCGACTTCTCCCGAAAGTAAACAAATAAATTCGGCTCCATATAAGAGTACAATTCGACACTTAGTCTTACCTGTCCAGCAAAAAACAGGCAACTTCTGCGTCTGTCTGCAAACTTATCCTTCAGGAACTTCCATCTGGGAAAGGCAGCGCCGATGTTGACCCTGTTTTTTATGTCTCATCCTGTCCCGATTGCGTTTGGCTTCATCCCGTTTTTGTTTCTTTGACAAAGTTTCATGCTCCTCTGCTGGCAAATTGTACGTGTGGTCCTCCATGTTTGTTTGTATTAGCACAGCTGCTTGGTAATCACTCTCTTCTTCTTCGTCTATTTCACAACTGTGCATTTCGTAGGGGTGGAAAAAACGCAAAGCGATTTTTGTCGTTCTGGGTTACGGTGGAGAAGATGGCGACAAGAAGATGGAGCCCCCCATAAACGGGCGACCCACTCCTAGATTGATATAAATGACTTTTTCTAAGGTAACGAAAACAAAACATTAATTATTTAAGGCTGATTAGAAACTACTTTAAATATACTTTAAAATAATATATTCCATTTTTACCAAGTCTGTTATTTTATATTTTTTCGTTAAGCATTTAATAATACACACTGGACCTTTAAAAACAGGTGTCCCGGCATAATTATTGGTTGGGGTTTTCCCTGTTTTACTCCTGCTGTAGATAGCGGATATTTTTCGCTCTGTTTTAAGAACACATTGTGAGTTGATTACCATCGGGTCATAAAGACCATTTTAAGCAGGATTACAAAAAGTGTATCTAAATCAAATCGCCAACCCCAGCTTTAAATTAAAGACAAATAAAACAAAGTATTTATAAGTGGAAAGGATATTTTGCTGCCCTTCCAACATGTTTTGGTGAGAGTTTGTTCTACTTTACACTGCGGCAGATATGCCCGCTTACAACTTTATTTGATTGGCTCATAGTAAATGTAATTGATGGAAATATCATCCAATCACCTGATGGATATGCTACCGGAAGGCTCTGCCCTCCCCAGACACTATCTATGGGCTGTTGCCAGATGAACCAATGAAATATAAAACAGTTTGTCTGGTGGTCAGGCTCAGATGATATATTATGATGACATTATATTTGTCATTTTTTATCTTTCAAAGAACTAGAGCTGCAGGTATCGATTCTTTTTGTAATCAATTACTCTATCAATTTTTTGTCGATTGATCGAGTAATCAGATAACGGTTACATTGCGCTCACTGATATATATATATTTTTTTACACTGAATCACTGCACATTATATTATTAGCAACACACAAAACAGAAAAGCCAGGTCACTTACATTAACAACTTATTTTTCTTATTTTGAACATTCTGAGCATAAATGGGATCTCAAAATCAAAATCTATACTTTTATTTTTACTCTGAGCCATATCTTGCTTTTTTCAGTATTTTTTTTTGGTTATTTATTTAAGTTTGGTTATTTTTATTTTATTTGTATTCATACTTGTCTCTTTTTGCTAAATAATTGCCTTTACTACTGTACCATATTGATGATCTTATTTTGCTTACTTTATTTCTAGGACCAAATAATATCATACTTAGATACTAAGATAATTTAACTAGCTAATGTACATTTCTATAACATATGAAAGCATTCCCTACGCCTGCTTCCTCTACTCACTGTCAGTGTTTCCTCTTCTACTCTCTGCAATCAAATTAAATGTAAAGTTATTGGATGTGAAAAGTATGTGAACTAAATACACATGATTCTGGGCAAGTAGCCTCTGCATTGATTTACGTTCTGAACCAGCCTTTACACGGAGCCATAATCAAAGTAGGTTATTTACTAGCCCATATTTCAGTTATTGATCACATTAGCTGCTTCTGTTGATGTATCATCAATGTCATCGTGTTGTGTCGCTCTGACAGACCAGATGTTTACTGTTGACGTGCTGCAGCAGTGACGACGTGCTATCATGCTAAGCTACGTGCTAGGCTAACTCCGTTTGACATCAGACACACTGCACTGTGTTTTCTTTTCGTCCCCTCTTGTAGTGACCACACACTTGGGACACTCTCTGCCATTTCTTCTGCGGACTCTCTCCTTTCTGTCCCTCTCTTTTCTCTTCCTTCATGATTTTACAAGCCGCGCAGCAGCGGAGGTAGCAGGCGTGTTGTGCCACAAAAATAACCGTCTGTAGTAGTCCAGATATATATTTTATATGTATAATTATAAATTAAAAGAGGCTTCGAGGCACACAATTTGCCTCGAAGATATTTTGTAATCGAATAATTGGGATTATTCGAGGAATTGTTTCAGTTCTACAAAGAACACAATATATCACAAACATTGTCCTCTGCTCATCAAGGCTTACTAAGACTCGTTAAAGCTGAATAATTTAGTTTTTCAACCAGTCATCCTGGTGATGTATTACAGTATTTACCAGACTGGACTTTAGATAAAGTCTGGGGGTGTTTTTCACTGATGTTTAGAGCAGATTAGGGGACTCTTACTCTGCAGAGGCCAGTATGTCATGAGTTCTTTCTCAGGTGATGCAGTTCATTCATCACTGCTGAACAGTCATGCTGATGTGCCTGGAGTCTCCTCTACAGAATAAGTCCTCCCTCCGCATATTTGGCTTCAGTGAGGAGGTTTTAGAGCTTCAACTTGACCTGTGACCTATTTTCTCCCTGACACAGACTCGTAAATTCAGAGAGAGCGGGATAGGACGTTGATTTGTCACCTGTTTAAACTGCTTATTAACAAAGAAAAGTCTGCATGGTCCATCAGTTTAAAGCTGCAGGCTACTTAATCTTAGAAACAGAACAGAATTACACCATAACAGCTAAAAGGGGCAAAGTCCTCAAAGTCTTTCTGTCAGCAAATCAAGAAAATATATTTTTTAGTAATTTTGGCCCTCACTAGCAGCTTTGTGGAAAAACAAACCATTTCTTCCTAAATATAAGTGGTTTAACTGCTTAAATGTTATTTAGCTACCATACAGTTTGACTCTACTTTTTGCCTGTGTTAAATAAGAAAAATCTACAAACACAAACAATGTTCTTATATTCCTTGTACAATACAATGCTACCGTAACCTTTATTTCCCTAATTTCTCTGAAGGAGCCTTCCCAAGTAAAGTTCTGTCTAATCTACTCTTATCTAATTTAAATTTAAACCACTGCATGGCAGGTTTATGTCACTGTGAGGTACACATCACCACAGAGTTAAAGTCCGGTGGTGAAAGTTAACCAGAAGTCCCTTTAAGAATGATCAGTTTCCAAACAGGTTTTTTGTTTCTGCTGTCCCAGCTTTTTTTAAAATGAGCTGCAGGCATCGAATTTAACAAGGAGTGAGTGTTTTAAAAAAATGTTTATCAGATTGAACAATAAGTATTTTGTTTTTCTCGTGTATTCAATTGAATGTTGGCTGAAAATGAAAATCACTGAAATATGATTTTATTAACTTTTTACATAATGTCCCAACTTCAATGGAATTGGGGTTTTTGGAAATACTGTAAAAAAACTTCACTGTTTTCACAATGTAGGATTTGTCATTTTCAGGCCTGTCTTTTTGTTTAATGTTGTTAAATATCAAAAATTATATTGTGAAAAATGTGCTGCTTTCATTGTCAATGTAGAAAAGCTTGATTGCTTCAAAACTACACAATCTACCTTTGGAAAAAAATGAATGAATCCTTTTTTTCAATGACTTAATTAAAATATCAAATCAACTTTGGCAGAAAAAAAATTTGGAAGTTTATTTTAATACAAATTCACCCATCCATACAAAAGATGATTGTGTGATCTGTGCTGTAAACTCAGGACAACTGTGTGTGTATGTGTATAGTGTTTGTTGGTGTGTGTGTGTGTGTGTGTGTGTGTGCTTTAAGTCTTAAGTCAGTAAAGCTCACAGATGAACAGCCGCCACCACAAGATTACCAAAGTCTAATAAATGACAGAAACTTTTTGATTATTTTGTTGAAAACACTTGAAGATGTAAAATCCACTGAATGTGTGTAACCGTGACTTTCTGTGCTCAAACACAGATAAAAAGCTTTGTTTTCATGAACAAGATGTAACAACAGACCGTCTTTGAGGAATGTGCTTTCAGACCCACAGTAACTTCCTCACTGTCTGTCCCAGAAGTCCATAAGTGTGAGAGCTGTGTGCTGCAGGTGCAGGTCAGCAGCCCTTTGTTTGTGTGTGTGTGTTATTCATTTTTGTGTGTGCAAAAAACTTCAAGCTGAGGACGGACTGATGGTCAGTGAGCGATCAAATTTTTGTGTTATTAAAATATCAGGAGCTTTTAAAGGCATAAAAGATCTGTCAAAGTTAGTTATTAAATTTCTGCACACTTTGAAAGTGAAAGGAGTAGAGCCGCTGCTTCTCCGTGTTGAGAGGAGCCAGTTGAGGTGGCTCGGGCATCTGGTCCGGATGCCTTCTGGACGCCTCCCTGGTGAGGTGTTCCGGGCACGTCCCACCGGTAGGCGGCCCCATGGAAGACCCAGAACACGCTGGAGAGACTATGTCTCTCAGCTGGCCTGGGAACGCCTTGGGATCCCCCGGGAAGAGCTGGACGAGGTGGCCGGGGAGAGGGAAGTCTGGGCTTCCCTGCTTAGGCTGCTGCCCCCACAACCCGACCACGGATGAGCGGGAGAAGACGAGACTTTGAAAGTGGACCACTTGCTAGAGTTTCTGTGTCTGTAAATGATGAAACCATAAAGGTGCGGTGTGTAGGATGTGGCATTTTATACACCCACCACATTTCGCCAAACAGAAACGATGAATTTAGGAGATATATGTTTCTCTTTGTATGTAAAGTCCGTCAAAATAGGAGTATAATCATCCCCATAAAACGTTTGTTTTATTTTTATTTAGTTAGAAAAATCTTTATAAAAAAAATTACATTACTGCGGGCCGCTGTTTCGTGTAGGCTGACATATTGATCCGCCGTGTTGTCTGAGGGTGGTTTTTAGGGACAAAAACAACGATGAATCTGTTCGCCGGTTCTGAAATGGGTCTGGAATGCAGACGAAGAAGAGGAGAGGATGGCAGTGGATGCATAGAAAGTTATTAATCTGTCCTAGGGATTCAAACTGTGTGTATAAACACACACACAACATAAATTGTGTGCTGTGTTCAGGATCCTTTTTGGTCTTCACAGGATTCTGTTGCTCAGCGACGTGACGTTTTGGCTACGGTTAGGTTCATTCTAGAATCTGAATGCTAGATGTCGCTAAAATGCCAAGTTCTACACACTGCACCTTTAAACTAACTGCAAAGCATTTAGAGTGCAAACCTCCACCAGGATAGCTACATACTGCTGTTGCATCTATAAGCAATAGTTCCATGATAAAGTTTCCATCAGAATCTGATTCATGACCCTGAAACCCAACCTAGCACTCAGAATCATGTTGTCATCATTATTAATTAGACAGTTATTGAGCTAAAATGATCGTTTGCTAATAGCGGTTATCAGGATCACCACCAAAATCTAATCATTTGTAAGTTGGGCCATTAACAACATCTGAAAATTTCTGAGAAATCCATTCAGTAGTTTTTGCATAACAAAAAAGAAAAACAAACCTCCTTGGAGGTAAAAATCTGTTACTCACATTTGTGTAGTCCTGTTTATGTTGTTGTCTGTTCATGTCTGGCTCTTAAAACTGTTGCTATGGTAACAATGCTTACAAACATTTTTAGTTCTGAATATGGATGTCACAATCTGTTCTTGATATCAGATGTCGGTTCGATATCAGCGAAAAAACAAATATCAGATTATGTCGGCCTGCATCTAAAATCTCTAATGTAAAAACTCCTATGCAAGCCATACAAGTCCATTCTAATTTGTTTATTTTTTTATTTTATTGTAGTATATTCTTATGTTTGAGGTTGAAATGTATGAAACCCATTGGTTAAAAACAAATGGGTTAGTTATTCCCCGCTCTCGCTCCCTTGTGAGTCCCTCTTCCCATTGTCTCACGCAGACAAAGAAATTACTTTAACTTTATAAGAGAGAAAACAAGGAAATAAGAGGGGAAACGTACATCTCCTTTTTCTACTCCTCATAGTGAGGAAAGCTTCTCGTTAATGACCTGAGTAGATAAACGATTGTAAAGACGGGCTCCTGGCTGACTGAGGCTGAGTAAATGTCAGCCTTTGCCTGTAACCCCTCAGTGGAAACCGCTTCAGCTAACTGGTGCAGAAGTGAATTTCTTGCTTTGAGCCATGCTCTGCTGTAAAGACCGTCTCTCTGCATTGTCTACAGCAGAGAGCCATTAACCGTGCTCTCAGTCTGAAGCTGCCTGTGGGATCGAGGTCAAGTCATAGAAACAGACATGAGTGCTTTTAGGCCGAGTCACGTCAGATCTAAACTTCATTTTCATTTAAACTTTTCGTTAGTTATGAGTTTCTGTTTCAGCGTCTTGGCGTTTACTGTGTTCTATTTATGTTGATGGTTTTTGGATGACACTCTGACCCTGCTGAGGCCTTTAGACAGGGTGTTTGAAGGATCAGAGAGGTTAGGATGACACCCTGTATCCTGTTGACACGTGTTCTTTTGCACACTATTTGCAAAATGTTGTTTCACTGTCAAGCTTAGAGTTGAGGTCTGAACAGATCGTGTGCCACATTTACCTCAATAGTCTGTTATCAGACAGGTGAGCACTAGGGATGGGACAATACACTTAGACTCCTACTACGCTGCACCTCGATATGCCCGGGTTATGATACGATTTGTCATGATACAATATCAAAAAAGTAAAAAAGAAAAAAATATTGCTGTGTAATTACAACTTATTTATTTTTGTTTGAGTTGCACACAGGAAAACACCAGGCCTTACAGGTCAAACACATACCGTTACACCCCTACTCCCTCTTACCCTAGAGAGTAGGGGTGTAACGGTGCACAACAATAATGGTTCGGTACGTACCTTGGTTTTGGGGTCATGGTTTAGTTTTCA
The DNA here is from genome assembly GCA_036419115.1 of Scarus forsteni. Classification (NCBI taxonomy): domain Eukaryota; kingdom Metazoa; phylum Chordata; class Actinopteri; order Labriformes; family Labridae; genus Scarus; species Scarus forsteni. The sequence continues at coordinate 610,854 of JAZDUH010000026.1, read as the reverse complement.
TTTACTAAACCATGAAATGGTTTTAGTTTTACATTTTCGGTACAGTATGTGAACAACGCAAAACCTTTTGTTTGTTTAGCACATTTATTAAACCAAAAATTTAGCATTATACAAACCGAAAACCAAAATAAATTCAATCTGCTGCTTGGTAATACTAATAAGTTAAATAAAATAAATAAACAACAAATGTATGAAAATAAAAATAATGACTTTATTTTTAAATTCCTGGCTTAAATGTGGAGAACTGGGTACTTAATACCGGGGCTCAATCACCTTTAGCATGTGTTTGAAACCAGCATTTTCCACAACTGAATATGGTCTTAGATCCTATGCTATAAAAACCCTGATGGATGCTGTTATCGCTTTGGCCCGATCTGAATTGTCAGGGAGAGGCTGCTTAAATGCAGACGGCAGTTGAATTTGCACTACAATGTTTTTTTTCAGCGAAGGGGGAGGGTCTCCATCTCCAGTTGGTCGCTAGCAGTAGCCATGATGCACAATTCAGACACAAGCTTTTGTGGTTACAGAAGCTCTTTGATATTTGTCTTCTGATTGGCTCGCCGTGAGACGTCACGTTCACATGATAAGTGCATGGTCGCAAGAGCACGAATCACAGACCACTTTCATCAAGAATGTTAAAAAGCCTTCCCTAACCACGCCAATCGTAGACGAGTACCCCCGTGAATGTTATAGAGCCATTTGCAGTGGCTAACGTAAACTTACTGTACTTGTTTGAGTACAGCTCTGTACCGAACCAAACGTCCATTTTGAGCTGTTCGGCACGGATACATGTACGGTTACACCCCTACTAGAGAGGTTAGAAGAAGTGTATGCTAAAGAGAGGTAGGCTTGTTTTCGTCTTCACATTTTTATGTGACGCTGAAGGTGGTGGTTCATGTTTATTGTGTTGGAGGCAGAATGACAGCATAGCACAGTTTACACACCTTCTTAGTCTTGCCAGCTACTCTATTGCCATCTTTGTCTTTTGTAATGAGAGACAAAATACTGCTAGACAAATGACTTGTATCCAGGCATAGTGTCCTCAGTTTTGACCTCATTTGACTCCATCGTTCAGCTTTTTGGAGGCAAGGTAGCTGGTGCTAATGTTTGTTGTCGTCACTTCTGGTCAAATGCGCTGTTACACAACGTCTTTATTTCGCGATCCATTCTTTTCAAACTTAATGCGTTTCGTCACGTTCTGTATCGCGATATTTTGCCAAATGATATTTTATCCCATCCCTAGTGAGCACAACACACAACCTCCTCTGGTTGAGTTTGACAGAAGAAATGCTTGAAACCGAAGGGTCTTCTTCACAACTGCACACGAGAAAAGAACAGCTTTGTCCATCCACCATGCCCCAGTTTTTTTTGTTTTCATGTCTTGCTTCACTCCTGAGTTCATTAAAAGCAGATAGACTTCATTCTTTTAAGTGCATGCAGTAATAAAGAAGAGACAGACAGAGCCTGCCCACTGCTAATTAGCTTAGCTCAAACACAGAGATTCAGTAGGCAGTGTTAGCCTGCCTCTGCCTATGGTAATCAGATGAACACTTCAGCTCTAAAGAATCCTGCTTGTTGTCACTTGTTTTTTTTACTGTTTTGTTCTGTTGTCTATTTTTTGACTAAGATTAGCACTTAATGTAGTTTTATAAGGAAATACCAAACTAACTGTTGTCCTGCCTCAGCTTCTCTCTGTGTATGCACAGCTTCTAAAACATGTAGTTCCTCCTGTCCTATATTATGGATCAAAAAGGTAAGGTTGTGAATCTTCATCAGTCCCAAAGAAATCATTCTCATCCTCTCTTACAAAGGCATAGGGATGGGAATTGATAAGATTTTATCAATACTAATGCTGTTAACGATCCTGCTAATTGATCCAGTTCTTTAACGATTCCCTTATCAATTCCTGCAGATTTTGCATGTGGGCAAATGGTCTCATTTTCAGTGGCAACAATGTCAAACACATCACAGTATAGATAACTGCTTCTGCAAGTTGCTGGTGTTTCCACTCACTTAAGGTTGTGCAGTAGGTGTAATTATAATTAAGCCACAATTCTGACACTTCTGACCCCTGTCAATTGAATGGAATTGATAAGGGAATTGATAAGCAAACAGACAAATGATATCAATTCTTTGATGGAGCTTGTTAGTGGATGTTGGTGCAGTATGATTGTTCTGTTAGAAAAATTTGTCCACGAATGTTCTCCTGAGACCAGGTGACCAAGCTCTGCGTGCTACTGGAGGGTGATATGTAGTTTTCCTTCTACATGTCATTTAAGAGACAGCGGTAAAGGCTGAGCTCCAACAGTGAGTTATGTTCTGGAACCTCTGACTTGTGAACATTCCAGCGGACTTGCTTTAAAAAGAGTTCCTGTTTTCCTGGACAGTCTTGCTTCCTGAAAGTGTTTTTGTCATGTTGTTTCTGCAGCTGACTGTAACATGTTTTTTTTTTATTTGAGAAGAAGCAATTGTTTTGGTGTTCACAAGAACAATTAGGGGCCGGAGTTTTCGTGGATGTTGGTGCAGTATGATTGTTCTGTTAGAAAAATTTGTCCTTAGGTGTGTTTAATCCCGAGAGTTTTGGTATCATATATTGCTAATTAATGCCAAATATTCATGTATTTTCAATTTCAGTGGGAGTTGTATTTTATTGTTATTGATCGTAGTTCTTGGGGTAAGTTTACGTAGCCTGGGGGCGGGGCTTCGGCTTTCAGAAAGGGCGGAGTAGACGATATAGACGGACATGTGCAGGTGCAGAGGAGAGAGGCTCCGTTGAGGAAAGATGCTTTGAAGCAGGGCTTGGAGCAACGGTTTTCTGACCGTATGGACTCAATTTTGCTGAGAGTTTTTTTTTGTGACGTGCAACCCTTTTATTTACATTTTTTCTTCAAGGAATAATTGCTTTTTTCTGGTCATTTAAATCTGTCTACTCTGGTCATTGGAACACTGAAAGCTGCTCAGCAAAAAAATCACATGTCAGACATTTCCAGTCCTGCAGGAAGTGGCAAGGAGGGTTTTTGTTTGAATTTAAGTTGCCACTACAGAGCTGTTAATGATTCTCAACTGGAATTGGTTTTCGATTTCCATCCCTACAAAGGCAGCTATAATCCTTAGTACCAATCATTCTTTCAGTCTTAAACAGAGGCTTTTTTGTAAACCTACTTACAAGCAATCTTGTGTTTTGCACATGTGCCCTGCAGTTTAACTTTAATTTTCAAATTTTAATTAAATTTTTCTTTCAAAAATTACACAAAGTGCTAATCTTAGTCTAAAAATAGATAACGTAACATAACGCAGTACAAAAAATGACTCACAACAAGCACACGGACCATTAGAGTAGATGAACAGTTTATCTGATGACTGTAGGCAGAGGCAGGTTAACACTACCCATTGACTCCCAGAGTTTGAACTAAGCTTATTAGCGGTGGGTTAGCTCTGCCCGTCTCTTCCTTGTTACTGCACACAGTTAAAAAAATGGAGTCTATCTGCTTATGATGGACTCAGGAGTGAAGCAAGACATGAAAACCAAAAAAGATGTGGGCATTTCCCTCTAAATATTTATTTATCACAAGAATAATTTGCTTTTCAATATTGAACAGTGATATTTCACATTCATCTTTTCCTCATATAGTGCAGGCCTTGTCAGTGTTACTCTATAATAAATACTCTTCTTATGTCAACAGCCCAATGTTTTTGCATGTAGAGATTGTTTTTCTAATAGAGGTGAGACAGTCCAGAAAATTTTGATTCTTCTTAGTACGTTTTTTGTATACTTTGGTACTGTTTACATTTTATGAACCCTTTCATACAAAACTTCTCTATTGCTCACGCTTTGTTTTTGAGCTTGTGTTTTGTGCTCTGGTAAAAGGGTCCTTAAGAACACTGAACTGAAGTATAGTTTCTTGTGCATGCTATGTGTTAATTTGTCAGGTGCATGTTCAAACAACCAAATGAGCCGTACCAAGCAAACCAAATTCGTACCAAACAGTTCAGTAAAAATGCAAACACCAAATCCTGGTATCCTGTTTTCCTACTATTTTCAGATGTCGTAGACGGGGGCTACTGCTGTGGTGTAAACTGGAACAAGCTCTCGCCAAAATATGTTTGAAGTTGAGCATAAACATCTTTCAATTGTGAAATGCTTTTTGTGTTATTTATATGTCGCGTAACAAAAACATACGGTCCATATATGACAAAAACTGGCAGCATTTACAGTCACTTCCTGCTGTCATGTTACTCGCAGGCCTGTGCTCAAAGATAGATACAGCAAAATATCTTCATGCACTTCTTGGGGATAAATGTATCGATACGGACTCTACAGAATCGATTCGGCCTCAGTGTTTTGGGAGTTGTTGTCAGTACACTTCGAGTCATATTGACAATGGCACAGTTCAGTAGAAGCCATGCTACAATTGTAGAATCATTCAAAACTCATCTCTGTTCTTTTTTTCCTGCAATAATAAACAAACTTTGTCAGGAATTCCATTCAGAGTCATTAATGTTCACGATTTACATGTATCGGGATACATATCGTACCGTGGCCTCAGTATCGGGATTGGTATCGTATCATTGGGTTGCTGGAAATACCCAGCCCTACTTGCTTGTAGCTCCACCTCTTCACTCACAGTCCTTGTAGTTTGGAGCTTGTAAGACAGATCTGTCTGATTACTGACACTTAGGGGTGGGCGATATGGCAAAAATATCATATCACGATTTTTTAAAAATAAAATCACGATCACGATTTTATCGCAATTCTTTTTTACTTTAATTTTTCTAGACTAATTTGCATGTTTGACCATTTTTCCCCTTTGGTTAACATATAAAACATGTAAAACCCTAAAAGATGTAAAGGACAATTAAAGCCAAAGAAACTTTCTGAACAGGTTTTAATTTAAATAGTGCAGTTTTTATAAAAATATGCAATAAATGTACACATAAAAGGTAATGAACAACAATATCAACATTATCTCTTAAAGTGCAACAATTCAAAACAAATGTTATCGAACTGCAATGTCTATAATCTGAGTGAATAATACAGCTGCTTTAGAACAGATTTTTGTTCAGACATCTTCAAGCTTTTATCTCCTTTTCTCTTTCAGCCATGGCTTCACACTACATAACCAAACAGGAGATTAGGGATGTAACGGTTACCGGTAAAATGGTAAACCGCGGTAAAATTTCCCACGGTAATCATTACCGTGTCCTATTAAAATTACCGTTTTACCGTGTTTGGTTACCACACGGCATCAATAATGCTCAGTGATGCTGCTCTTTGACTAGAAAGGTCTGAACTACTCAATGAAGCAGCCTCATGCGAGTTTGCATTGTTTGGCCTCAGAGCAAAGTTAAACACAGCAGGGATTTCCCTCTCAAAATGGACTCTGGAGTCTGGTTAAATTTTGGATTTTACAAGGATGCTGAGGGCAAACTGGTAGAAGACAGTCATCCTGTCTAAACATGAAGATGGAGCGAAAGAAAAAGACGTGCATGATTTAAACTGCTGTAACTCTGCGAGTAAATGAGCTGACTGAGCTGGAAAGGTAGAAAGATGGAGAGAGAGAAGATTCAATGAGCCATACCTGAGAGAATTACAGGTGGTTTATCAGTATTCTCTGTCTAAATAATGTGTAAATCTTGTAATAATAGCATTAATATCAATCTAGAGTGTGTTCTTGATGTTCTTTTGCCGTGTATTCGCCAAAATTTTGAAATTGATCGTCTTTTTCCGTCAAAGTTCCTGTTTTGTGGATTTTATCGATTGTAATTTGGAAATATCAAGGATATCTGCCAGGGAGAGGGGAGACCAGAGGAGAGTCATGAAGGGGGCTAACTGCTTCAGGACCTGTTGTCAGTAAAACAAACAATAAAAAACCTGCACATGGTCTAAAATAACAAGCTGTGACATTTACACTAATACTGCAGGCAAACTAGAAGTGTGTGAGTGTTTGTAAAATAGGTTATTTGTTATCCATTTTCAATTGTTTATAAAGACAATCCTGTTTAAAGCTTAAATCTGTTTTTTCTTTTCTTGTAATTACACAGTTTAAGCATTTATAACATGATAATGACAAATACTTGCTAGAATTGCTTTACTTTTATTTCTTATGAAAGAAGGGTAAAAAAATGTACTCAAAGAGCTTTCTTGACATTAGGGATGTAACGATACGGAAATTTTGTATCACAGTTATTGTAACCAAAATTATCACGGTTATCATTATTATCACGGTATTCTTGCAGTGTGCTCAAAATGTTCTAAAAGTACTTTTATATAGAATTGAAATCATTTAACCCCTTTATTATTTCATTCATAACAGTTCTTTTGTCTTTTTTGTCAATAAATGTGTCAGACTCAGAGGCCAAACAATGCAAACTGCGCATGTGCAGGCTCCTTAATCGAGGGCAGATACATGGTTCAGGCTTTTCCAGGCAAAGAGCAGCATCACCGTGCGTTACTGAGGCAGTGTGGTGATCAAGCACGATTAGGCCTGTCACGATAACAAATTTTGCTGGACGATAATTGTCCAAAGAATTATTGACGATAAACGATATTATTGTCAATATTATTTGGATTTTTTTTCACATTTTTTCATTAATGTAATTATAATATATGTCATAATAAAGTGAGTACACCATATCAAAAGCAAGAAACTTTAATTTCCTCAGAGTATTTAACTGTAACTGGAAGGTCAGGATCTTTTAAATAAAACAAATTATACAGCTAATATAATAAATTTAACAAAAAAGATGGAAAAAAACAATGAAAATGAAAATGGCTCTCTTATAGGAAAAAATGCATGTAAATAAAAATAATTAAACTAATCAAAAACAATAAAAATAGACCCTGTCTCTGTAAAGAAAAAACGAAACTCCAATCAAAACAATAAATAAAAGGGAGTTTATACAGGAATTGTTTGTGACATGTACTTTCTCCCAGTCAATCCGTTCTGTCTGTCAAACGTTTGTAACACTGCTGGCTTTTAACCGTATTGAAGGGTTGCATTTCTTTTGCAGTGTAGCGACACTGTCTGTTTGCGCATCATTTTGCGCTGTTTTATATGTACTTTGCCAACCAAACACCTCAGTCGGCGCTGACTGGCAAAGACGAAGGCTCTGCAGCACCTCCTCTTCTTCGTCGCGACTACTTTCAGACATATCAGAGAGACGGTGTTCATGAGCACACACGCTGATCATTCTGTTTAAAAGCAACACATTGTCAGACGGGGTCTGTGACATGCGGCTGCAGAACCGTATCTTTCGTGAATTCACTCATATTAGCGTGTGTTTCCTCATTACGCCTCTCGCTCACTTCAGCTCTCTCCGTGTGTGCGCGAAGGCCCCGCCTCTCCCCAGAGATCGCATGTTCGAAAGATGCTCACTCCGCTATAAATTCGTTAAATCCGCTATAGCACCAATGCACCCCGGTGTTAAGAAAGAGAGACGTAGTGACCCATCTTCTCATTCAGCCTCTTTGGTAGAAAGTGAGGAGGAAAACAAGCATGCATGCACGTGTCAGTTTATCGAGGCCGGCAAACTTACCGAGGACGTTTTTATTTATCGTTCGGTTAATTGATTTATTGACTATCGTGACAGGCCTAAGCACGATATAACGGTAATTTTAATTGGACACGGTAACAATTATCGTGGGAAATTTTATCGCGGTTTACCATTTTACCGGTAACCGTTACATCCCTGCTTGACATGTATACTGACAAAAAAGAACTTTTAAAATTATAATATTAAAGAGGTCAAATGATTTCAATTGTGGGTTAAAGCACTTTTTGAACATTTTGAGCTCACTGCTACAATACCGTGATAATAATGATAACCGTGATAATTTTGGTCACAATAATCGTGATACAAAATTTTCATATCGTTACATCCCTGAGATACTACCATGCACTGCGCGTAATGTGCTATGATTGGTTAGTTGGGTGCACGTCAAAGTCTCTGCGCCCACACAGACGATCTGACGATCTTTCTGCTTTATGACGATATTAAATCGTTATAATCCTTAACGATTTAATATCATTATATCGCACACCCCTACTGACACTGAATCAAACTGCTGTGTGAGAGATGTAGTCTGTTGTCATAAGGACACTTAAGGGAGGCTGTGTTATAAAATGCTAGTTGAGATGGATTAAATGGGTCTACGATGAAAAGTAAACAACTTTATAGTATGATAAGAAGTCCGACAAGCAAAAGCTTGAAACATAAACTTTAATTACTTCCCAAGAGAAACATTTTTATCTTAATTATATAATCATGATAATCATCACAAAATCAATCTGATGCTGTTACTCCTGACAAATCCTGCCGCCCTTAACCTTTTGCCTGTTTCCAAAGTGGAAACAGTCTTTAATGAATACACTCCATTCTCCTGATTTTAACAAGTAAAACTGTGGATTACATGATTACATGAGTCATGTTCACTCAGTTTTTCATCTCAGTCAGCTGACTGCCCGTGTCTCAAACCTCAGTCTGAGTTCTTTAGAGATAATTCACCATAATTACGGACGAGGTTTCCCAGACTTCGCCAGTGCTTGATCAGCCCAGAATGAGGATCAGACAGACAGGCCTGGCAGTGTAATCTCATGGACTTTGTGTCAGGCAGGTTTGTGAGTCTTTGCTTTTCTTATCAGTCTTTTTGTTTAAAAAGGCTGTTAGAAGTTTCTAAGTAATTACTAAAAAGTCTCACTTTTAGATATATGCCTGATCAAAATACACACTTTAAGATGAGTTTTATAGCATCAAAATAGGTTATCTATAAATGCTATTCCTTAGCTAATTGGTCGGGTCGGACAGCCGGCTACAAAACTACTATACTAAGTTTTCCAAAAATTGCTTGTTGTCACACATCAAAAACTACTGCTACGTAACTAGAAAGAGATACATTACCTCGTCGCTTTACATCCTGTAAGTTGTTGAAAAAATAAGTTGTAAAGCAATGCAGAGTTCTGATGAAGGTCCGAGCTGCATTCATTAGCATCACAACAAACACACGCTTTGGCTTGGGTCACGTCTTTTGGTGCGTTCCAGTTGTAGTCAGAAGTAGGAGTTTTCGGGTTCCGAGTAGGAAACTGCAACTGGAACGTCCCCCGAAGTTGGAATTTCCTGGGAACTTGGTGAAACCTCGCCACCCCCGAGTTGACAATGGAAGATGGATGCCAGTTAACTGTGAACAGTTATTTAGCTCCTGTAATAATCCATTTATTTGCACTTCTGACTGGGGTGTGTCGCTCTAGATCAGCTGTACACATAGTATTGTTAGACTTATATTTACAAAAATGCTGCCATAGTGATAATCACATTCTTCATACAACAACGCAGGGCGTGCTAACAACAGCTAACAATAGCCTGGTAGATCAGCATGTTTTTTCTGACTTCAACTGGAACGCCGATAAGTCGGAGATGATGTCACTCCCAGTTCCGAGGTTACTGGAACGCAACATTACGACAGTCGCCGCGTGTGCTCATGGGTAGCAGAGTCTTTATGTCGCTGGTAATAGATTCTCCTCATAGCACCTTTAAAAAAATCATCATAAATATGAAGCTCATATTGTTTTTTTCCTTTGACATCCATGGTTTTCTTTATTTCCTTTTTGCTCTTTTTTCTGCTGCTTTGTTCTGATGAAGTTCTTTCTGTAGAAGTTTCTGATAATTCTTTTTATTTCTGTTTTTGATCTTATATCAATATTAATTTCCTTTTTTGATGGGCAGCACAGCGGTGCAGCAGGTAGTGCATGTGCCTCACAGTTTGATAGGCCACTCCAGTGGTAGGCTGATGCACAGAACTGTTTAGAAATACCTAAACCAGTATTGTAATATAATTAGACAGAAAGGAGTTTAGGAAACACTTTGCAAATGAAATTAAGTGTCCTTTGTTTGACCAGACGGGCTGATGATATGACATCTTCCATTTAACACTGTTCTTGTACTTTTCTTTTGTTTTTGAATAATGCCATTAAATCAGTCGTTTGTGAAGTTAAATATTGATAAAAATATTGTAAAAAATATTTCAGTAAGTTTTATTGTTTTGGTATTTTTTGTCTAGATGGAATTTGTTGTTTTTTTGTCTTTGTCACCCTCCTCTGTCAAATGCAACAGTTAAAGTTGTATGAACTTTTTTTAGCCCCTAAAGTTAAATAATTCCAATATGAATGATCAGATGCTTAAATAATTCAAACATGTTCATTAAAGACTTCTCAGCTTCTTTCCAGAATGACAATAACAGAACTGAACACTTAAAAACCTGTGATGTGCTCTATCTGTTATGTGTATTCCTTTCGGACTTGTGGGCAGTTTGAGCGTATCAAACCCAAACTCAAGGATGAAAAGATTTCCGGCCAATTACAGGGCTGCACTGTGAAAAAATAGTAATATAACAGTATTTTTTAAAGTTTTTTTTCTGTATTTTCAAAATGCCAATTAATTTACAAAAATAAACGGTGATTTTACATGTCAAATGTAATATAACAAGAAATTACTGTAACTGTGAAAAAACACAATATATTCTTAATATTCTTAATATGTAATATTTATTGTTAAAATATGTTAACAAGTGTATTGCAATTTTACAAATATTTTTCTGTTATTTAAGGGAATAAACTATAAAATTCAACTTTACAACTCTAAAAAAACCTTTTTCTATAAGATAATGTCATTAAGGGGTGCTGGTTTGGCGGAGTGGTTAACAACCAGGCACCCCATGTACATGCTTCTGCTGGTCCAGGTTCGAATCCCGCCTGTGACCAGTTTGCAGAGTGTCTTCCCCTACTCTCTCACCCCCTTTCACAAGCCTATCCACTGTCTCTCTCCTATCAATAAAGGTACAAAATGCCCAAAAAAATACAT